>OX384046.1:4822778-4867778 GCA_947534325.1 Agonum fuliginosum
ACAATAATGACATTAAATTAATTTAAAAATTTGTTAAATTGTCAGTTTGAGTGTAAATTATTATTAAGGTAAATAATACGTATTTATTAATGTTAAATACAAATTTAGTAAATATTTCAAGTTTCTATTATTGTAAAAAGAATTCAATAATAACCGGCGGTATCATTGCGATTTTCATACCGAATATGCACTCGTGCAATAATTTATGTCCAGGAAATTTTGTATCGTGCGTTCCATCAACGTAATTAGCTCGAGCAGAACACGCGATGTTGTTGGAATGCACTCATAAAAATTTCCGGAAAGAATTAATGCACGTGTGATATTATAAGTGACAATTATCTTCATATATTTAAGGACTTCGAAAGTGAAAATGAGCGAAAATCTTGCAATCAAGGGTCAAGGTCGTTTTTGTTATATTATTTTATTTTTTTTTGTTTTTGTTGGTAACCATCCTACAGGATTAACTCCCAATTACAGAATGGTAGATGTTATTATAGTGGAATCCAACCACTCGGACCCAGTGGTATTATTGTCGGTTGCACTGGGAATCGAACTGAGGACCGCTAGCATGCTAGGCAGACCCTCTACCGCTGAGCTAACCACTGGCCGTGATAGTAACAATTATCACTCGGGCAAGTGTAATAATCACATCATAATGCTCGAAACGTCCAATAAATTGTAATTAATTGTGAAACAATAAAATATTTTTTACTATACACCATGGATTCATATGACCTACGATTTGAAGAATAAATAAATAGTTTTTGGATCCAAATTAACCTAGAAAAAGAAGTAAAAAATACGTATGATTTTACTTTAATGTGTTGTGTATTAAAAGTCAATAATCTTCTCCGTTCGATTTTATTATAATTTTTTCCATGTAACAGGAATAAATCATATTTCGTTTCTGAATCCCGATTTACAAATGTTTTGGAAACAATATTTTATTAACAATTATTAACTAAAGTGTAACCGTTAAATATTTAAAAAAACTCTGTGCAGTGCTATTAAATAAATATTGAAAAAAGTGTGTTTTACACAACAATTACAATTGTCAATATAATTTTAATAAACACTTACAAATTGCTCCTTTATATTCTTATTGTATATTAAGTTGAGAACTTAAAGAGAACGAATGATGACAAAGTACAATGTCACTTATATTATCTGCATTGCAAATTGAATATTCTAAAAAACATTAAATATTCTCTATGAGAAATAACAAATGTTGAATTTTGTATATATATTTGATATGATATACGTGTAGGTATGTCACAAAAGGCAATTCAGTCGTCATTTAAAATATTGTTTTAAATGTGTTATTAAAAAAATAAGGTAGGGTTTCCGGGTTTAGTTTTTTTAGTTTACAAGTATTGAAGATCGGGGTGGTTGTGACATATTTTATTAAAAAAAACTTCCTAAATAAACATAAGCCGTACCATATATATATATATATATATATATATATATATATATATATATATATATATATATATATATATATATATAGCAAAAATAATTTCACAGGTATGCAGTCAGTAGATGGGTAAATAAAAGAAGTAGGCTCTTTTAAGTTACTGTCAATCTTTCGGAATTAAATTTATTCCTTCTTCAGGACGCTACAATATGAGAAATAGTATCGTAAGTAAAAATAATTTTTACAACAAAGTATTCAAAATTGAAAACTTACTACTTGTTGAGGTTATACTTGAAACTTAGCAATGATGAATAAAAATCGAAAAGAATAGTTTAACGATACAAAAAACATGTTGGTACAAAATTTTTCCACAAAGTTATTAAAATTTAGAAAATTTTTTCCAAATGGTTCAAATTTTAAGCAGCCAAAAGGTCAAAAATGTTTTTTAACAGTTCAAACGCACACGTGGACGAGCAAGTGCCAAGACTCTGTCAAAAATTTTAGTAGTCAGTTGGTAGTAATATCAAGTTACTAAAAAGTAGAAAAACCCTGCTATAACATTTTTTGTGATTGTACTAATTGAACAACAAAAAATTGTCAAAAAAATAAAAACAATTAAAAACCATATTGTTGAAAAATATGATATAAAATAAGTAGAACAAACAAAACTTCGAAACACCACCAATCAAATCAAATGTAGATTAAATAGGTTAATGTAAAAAAGTTTAACCTGAAAAATGAGGCGAAAGGACTACAATAAACCAGTTACGTTGTTATTATTATTATTATGTCTTTCTTGGAAATTAAGAATATAACTGTATATGGTACTAAGATTACTAACATCTGTTCTTTTGTTCATAGAGTTAGTAATCATTATTGATATGTACCATCTCTAGGAAATGTCTTTTTGTCAAATTGGATTCGATGTCAAGAATCTCAGTGTTGGCATAATCAATATTGTGTTTACATTCATGCACATGAAGTGACAAAGCAGACGCATTAGGTTTCAATCTACAATCACTGCGATGAGATGTTATGCGTGATTTAAGTGTTCTAGCAGTTTGCCCTACATAAACTTTTTCACAATCCATGCAAGGAATTTTATAAATAATATTCGATTGTTGTTCTTTGACAACAGGATCTTTAACTTTTGAGAACAATGATTTGATAGTAAGTGAATTCTTGGTAGTAATTTTGACATTATCATTTTTGACTACTTTTATTAAATTAGATGTTAAATTGTTAATAAGTGGTAATGATCCAAAAATCACACTATTATTAGTTTCTAAGTTGTTAAGGTCAACGTTATTGTTGTTAATAACATTACTATTAACAGTATTGTTGGTGTTAAACAGAAGATGCATAATGAAATGTGGTGGATAAGAATTTTTTAATAAAATGTCTTTAAGTTTGTTGAGATTGCGCAGTTTAAGACTCGGGTGCGAAATAAGTTCAATTCTTTTCCTTAAACACAAAATCACATTGATTTTTGTTTTTGTGCTATGATGTGAATGGTAGTGTATATACCTTCCAGAAGACATAGGTTTCTGGTACCAATCAAGAATGATAGATGTTAGTAATCTTAGTACCATATACAGTTATATTCTTAATTTCCAAGAAAGACATAATAATAATAATAACAACGTAACTGGTTTATTGTAGTCCTTTCGCCTCATTTTTCAGGTTAAACTTTTTTACATTAACCTATTTAATCTACATTTGATTTGATTGGTGGTGTTTCGAAGTTTTGTTTGTTCTACTTATTTTATATCATATTTTTCAACAATATGGTTTTTAATTGTTTTTATTTTTTTGACAATTTTTTGTTGTTCAATTAGTACAATCACAAAAAATGTTATAGCAGGGTTTTTCTACTTTTTAGTAACTTGATATTACTACCAACTGACTACTAAAATTTTTGACAGGGTCTTGGCACTTGCTCGTCCACGTGTGCGTTTGAACTGTTAAAAAACATTTTTGACCTTTTGGCTGCTTAAAATTTGAACCATTTGGAAAAAATTTTCTAAATTTTAATAACTTTGTGGAAAAATTTTGTACCAACATGTTTTTTGTATCGTTAAACTATTCTTTTCGATTTTTATTCATCATTGCTAAGTTTCAAGTATAACCTCAACAAGTAGTAAGTTTTCAATTTTGAATACTTTGTTGTAAAAATTATTTTTACTTACGATACTATTTCTCATATTGTAGCGTCCTGAAGAAGGAATAAATTTAATTCCGAAAGCTTGACAGTAACTTAAAAGAGCCTACTTCTTTTATTTACCCATCTACTGACTGCATACCTGTGAAATTATTTTTGCTTCCTTAACTGATCAGTCGTGATCATTTTCCAACTATATATATATATATATATATATATATATATATATATATATATATATATATATATATATATATATATATATATATTATTTTTATATATATATATATATATATATATATATATATATATATATATATATATATATATATATATATATATATATATATATGGTACGGCTTATGTTTATTTAGGAAGTTTTTTTTTTATAAAATATGTCACAACCACCCCGATCTTCAATACTTGTAAACTAAAAAAACTACACCCGGAAACCCTACCTTATTTATGTGAAATTATTTTTGCTATATATATATATATATATATATATATATATATATATATATATATATATATATATATATATATGTGTGTGTGTGTGTGTGTATTGTGTATTATGATTTCGGGATTTGAACCTCATTTGGGTTATATATCCCTAGGGTGACTTGATGGCACACACACAGTATTAATTTTACTTATACTTTTTGCCACGGAGTTAATTTTACTTCCATGTGTGTTGCCAGTCAACGCAGCGCAAGCCCTTTTTACAGCCTCTAGCTGGTGCCCGATAGCTAGAGGTTGCCAAGTTAATTAGCTCCCAACTTGGAATGGGACACGGGAGTAGGTACCGATCCAAATCAGGCCGTGAAAATTTCCTGACCTGACCGGGATTCGAACCTACGACTTCTGTAACCAGAGCCTAGCATTCTACCACTATGCTAATCCGCCGTGTACCATATAACCAAAATAACCAAAAAATATACACCTATAACTATATATCCTTGTACGGAGTAAAGGAAGTATTGTAATCGCGAAAAATTTTGATTTCAGATTTTGACGGAAATATCCGTTTTGACCTTTTCTGAATCCATTATGACTAGTTTCGTCGTGACGTCTGTACGTACGGACGGACGGACGTACGTACGTACGTACGGACGGACGTACGTACGTACGTACGGACGGACGGACGTATGTATGTCGCATAACTCAAATACGGTTAAACGTAGAAAGTTGAAATTTTGTATTTAGGACTGTTATAGCATCTAGTTGTGCACGTCCTATTTTTTGTTTCAATCTACAAGTAGTACTTTTTTCAAATATTTCGATAAATATTTAATTTCAGACAATTTTTTTTATTTTAAATGAAAGATTAAGTGATTATTACCTACAAACGATATTTTATAAATATTTGTGTATCTGGTGTCATTTAAGAATAATTAAAGTATATTATTTATAATTTAGTATTTCGGAATCTTGGAGTCCATGATCGATTAACATTTGTTACTACGTAAAATTTAAATGATTATGACATGACAGTGACAGTGGCAGTGACAATAGTAAAATATCGGATAAAAATGGGATACGGTGCCTTGCTCAAATTTGATTTTTTCCCGCTAGATGGCAGTATAAGTGTTTGCAACACCGTGTTTGGACTATTCCAGCGGTTCTGAAACGATGGTTTTCATATATATTTTTGGTACAAACTCTGATTAAACAACAAACTCGTGTTTTGCCGTTTTTAACGTAACCTAACCTAACTTAACCTAACCTAACAGCGAGTTTGTTGGAATCAGAGTTTGTACCAAAAATATATATGAAAACCATCGTTTCAGAACCGCTGGAATAGTCCAAACACGGTGTTACAAAAATTATGCTGCCATCTAGCGGGAAAAATCAAATTTGGGCAAGGCACCGTATCCAAGTTGGCTCAACTATCGTTTATGTCTTCTTCTGTAGTTTAAATAAAATGACTAAAATATATTTGTGAGTATAGTGGCAGTAGTAGTAGTACTTATATATTAATATATTTGTATAATAAGTTAAAAGAATAAAGTAGGTAGAATGGCGGCAGGTCTTGTGGTTGCCACGTCAGATTTTTTATATTACTCTACATTTTAATTATTAAGAAAAGTATGAACAGTTTAATAGGCGTACAAGGAAGTCATGTGGTGTCCACGTCAGATTTTTTATGTATGTAAAACAGTTAGCGAAGAAAATGGAAAATAGGTACATCTCTAAAATGCCCAGTCAGTTTATTGAGTTTTTGTTGAATAAACCGATAAACCACGAATAAACCTGTTACATGCAATTATTAAAATATAGAACATTATGTTACTTAGAGAAAAAAAGTCGTTTAATTAATTTATTAAAGGTTTATCCCTTTCCTCATATGCACCAATGAAGTAGAGTAACGAGTACAAAGCTAGAAATTAAATCATTTCATAACTTTGTTTCATGACACAAAAATAGCAGTAACTTTATAAATCTTAAAAATATCGACTTTCCATTTGGGAAATACGAAATTGGGAAGCCCATATTTTAATCCGTTAAGAAATTACAGTTGTTTGAACATTGTAAAAAATACTAAAATTGCACTCTTTTCCCTCGGACGACAAATTAAAATTTCAGCTTAACCAATGACTGAAACCGCAAGTTAATATCCTTATCTGTTAAGAAATTAGAGTTGATTTAACACAAAAAATCAAAAATTCTTAGACAATAACTTTAAATATGAGCGTAACCAAGGCCTTTAAAAGTTTTTAAAATATTTATCTTACTTATGCCCTGTTCACACAAGGATTCTGTGAAGATTCTGAATCTTGGAAAACATAAATTTACGGTTTTGAAGCAATAACTAAATTATACATTCTTCTTTTCCAGGACTCACTGAAGATTCAATTTAGCGGCACCGCAATTTGACAGGTAATTTTCACGAGAATTATTTTTGTTAAAATTTAAAACCTGAACCAATCTTCAAATAATCCTTGTGTGAACAGGACTTTATAAATATCTGGGTCATGCCGAAAACCGAAATTCGATATCATAATTCTTTCCGAAATCAGAATTTATTTAACACAAGAAATTAAAAAATATGTGGGGTGAAGGGGCAGTTGTGGACAAAAATGACATTTTATTTTTTTTAAATTTTTATTGTAACGATAGGTTAAGTTAAGTTTACATAAAGTAACTTTTATACATATCTTGGTTAGTGAAATGAATTTAACAAATATTAACAACTCGTGAGGAACAAAAGAAAATTTACATTTTGTTTAACACAGTATTATGTCCGCATCTGCCCCATATTAAAATATACGTAAGCTATTCAAAATAAAATTGAAGGTATGTGTTGTGTGTCCGGGTTATGTAAGATATTTATATTAACGAATGTTGTCTGACTAACTATTATGTATATTCGTTGGAATGTTTGTTGGCATTTATAAATAAATGATTATTGGGTAATAGCCGAATCTTTGCATCAATTTAATAATATATTATTTCAGTATGAGATTGATTGTGATAGAGTGTAGACGCATGTTGAAAGTATTAGTGAATCTTGTGGAAGTGTAGGCACAACATAGACAACGTTCGTCACATCCAAGGTAAGGAACCACATTATCAATTAATTAGTGAGTTCTGATTATTATGGTTGCGTGTTGGTGGGTCCCACGCTGGAATGAGTGGCTTATGAGTGAGTCCAGGCTGAGTGCCGAATGTATGGGATTCTGAGTGATTCCAGGCTGAGTGCCGAATGTATGGGATTCTGAGTGAGCCCAGGCTGAGTGCCGAATGTATGGGATTCTGAGTGAGCCCTGGCTGAGTGCCGAATGTGTTGGATTCTGAGTGAGCCCAGGCTGAGTGCCGAATGAGTGGATTCTGAGTGAGTCCAGACTGAGTGCCGAATGTATGGGATTCTGAGTGAGCCCTGGCTGAGTGCCGAATGTGTTGGATTCTGAGTGAGCCCAGGCTGAGTGCCGAATGAGTGGATTCTGAGTGAGTCCAGACTGAGTGCCGAATGAGTGGATTCTGAATGAGTCCAGGCTGAGTATCGAATGTATGGGATTCTGAGTGAGCCCAGGCTGAGTGCCGAATGAGTGGATTCTGAGTGAGTCCAGGCTGAGTGCCGAATGCGTGGATTCTGAGTGAGTCCAGGCTGAGTGCCGAATGTATGGGATTCTGAGTGAGCCCAGGCTGAGTGCCGTATGAGTGGATTCTGAGTGAGTCCAGGCTGAGTGCCGAATGTATGGGATTCTGAGTGAGCCCAGGCTGAGTGCCGAATGAGTGGATTCTGAGTGAGACCAGGCTGATTGCCGAATGTATGGGATTCTGAGTGAGCCCTGGCTGAGTGCCGAATATGTTGGATTCTGAGTGAGTCCAGACTGAGTGCCGGATGTATGGGATTCTGAGTGAGCCCTGACTGAGTGCCGAATATGTTGGATTCTGAGTGAGTCCAGGCTGAGTGCCGAATGTATGGGATTCTGAGTGAGCCATGGCTGAATGCCGAATGTGTTGGATTCTGAGTGAGTCCAGGCTGAGTGCTGAATGTATGGGATTCTGAGTGAGCCCTGGCTAAGTGCCGAATGTGTTGGATTCTGAGTGAGTTCAGGCTGAGTGCCAAATGTTTCGGATTATGAGTGAGTCCTGGCTGAGTGCTGAATGAGTGAGATTCTGAGTGGATCCTGGCTGTATGTTAAAGGTATTGGTTCAGAGCTACCCCTTGCTAAGCATTGAACGTACGACGAGAATGAAAGCGAATTTGGCATGATTGATGAACTTTATGATTGGTGTTATGTATGTTATGTCAGAATGATTGAGTAGCGTAAGTCATTAGATGGCATGGATATTTAGTACCGTTCATATAAAATATTAAAATATATATTAAAATTAAAATTCTTTATTTTTGTGTGAAAATTGTGGCTAAATCAGATCCCTCAAAATTTTGAAAACGATATTGTATTTACGATTAATGAAATATTAGGTTTATTCATAATTGATTCAATAAATCTACATTGACTGGACATGTGAATATATATTTTAACATTTTCTCGCGAATCTTTTGTTAAGATATTTATGAACTATAATCATTTAATTCTTATTGTTAAGTTACCTTCTTACGAGTAAAGTGCAGAAAACTGAAAACAGCGGCTATTTTTACACTAAAAAATCTATAGGCAAATTGATGTCTATGTTGATAAGAGACGTAATGCAAAGCTATATACAAAATTTCAACTTTATTATAATTATTGTTTGAATATAGGTCAATTTAGGATCATTTTTAAACAATCGAATTCTTTATTGAATCATTTGGACGTTTCGACTATCAACGTGGTCATCATCAGCATACATGTTACATTTGTATAATTTTGGATCTTTCACAGTAAAAGAGATGATAATAAAATAGTGGTTTTTTACATGTTTAAAAACGTGAGGTGTTAATTAATCATCAAAATTTTCTGGCTTCTTACACACTACAGTAACTTATTCAGCAACATTTTCTTCCCTGCAATGATTTGCGTACAGAAGTGTTGCTAGCTACTGGACTACTGCTATGTCAGCCAAGCAGGGATTTTTCATGGAACCGTGTTTTGAAATATTAAGTTTTGTTTATTGTTGGTATTTTATTCTTAGGGTATGTAGATTCATAAAATTGCAGGTACCCATGCAGTACGTTTGGGCGGCAATCCCTATACATTAAGTTTATTATTAGTTTATGTTAGAGCATTCTTTTAAAATGAAACATAGGGAATAAAATTTGTATTATTCTCAAAAATATAAGATATTTTGGCAGATGCAATCGTTCCATGGGACGCTTTCAAAATAAACTTGTAATTGTACAAAGTATAAATCATATTTCCAGATAGCAGACACCAATTAACAAATTTAAATTTATTCCCCATGCTTCATTTTAAAAAGAACGCTCTAATACATTGCTGTCAAATTCGTAACCGTGGATATGATAAACCTATGTTTCCCGTTAAAAAAAACTGTATAAATAGGTACTGCACAAATTTGTTCTTATTTAGTCATAAATATGAGTTTCTCGTATATTTATTTTTATAAATGGGACCCCACTTAAAAAAAAATGTAAGAAAAACTTAAAATTTAAGTGGAAGCGGTACATATAGCCATAAGAAACGTATTAAAACCTTAAATACAAAATTGAAATTTTAATGTTTGATATTATTTGAGTATTCGTGAACGAAAAAATTGTAACATACACACACATGCACGCACACCACACATCATCTTGAAAATGTTAAATTCTTACTCTACGGACCCTAAAACGTGCTTATCTACTGAAAACCCACACTCGAAAATTTTGACCCATCACAATATCGCCCTTATACCTATATAATAAAAAATGTGGTGAGAGGTAAAAACTTAATAGTACAAAACAAGGTTCGGCTTCGACTGCCGGACTTTTGCGGTTGTTGGATGATTTTTGAGTTGCATAAATAAATTAATGTAATGTTCTACAATAGGTACTATAGTTTATTTTATTTTATCATTAGCCGATTATTAAATATTTTACAATGTTAGACAGACTGATTTTTTATAAAACTGCTTTATTGATAAATAAAATACATTGTTTGCAATGTTATTGTTACTGTGTAATTTTAAAAGTAAATCATATTTTATATACAAGTTTTGCAAAAAAATTATATGTATTTTGTTAAATTATGAATTATATTAGTCTGTAGTTAATTTAATATTGAACTAAATACAAGGGCCGCGGAACGATTTTTTCATAGGGTGGGCTCAACATTATTATCTTTCTTACCAAATTTTATGTAATGCCGAGTTACAGGATATTTTATAATTTCTTAGAAAAAAGTCTTCAAATTTCGATCTAACTAAAACCTACAAACGTTTAAAACTCATATCATCTTTTGACAAATTTTATAGAGAATCGTATGCCGAAATCCCGATGTTAATAACTTTATCCAATCAAAAGTCACGGTAAATTAAACACCAAAATGTAAAATAAAAAACAAATTTTTTGTTAACCTTTTGTAAGAATATCCTTAAATTGTGACTAAACCCGTGCGTCAGAAAATTTGAAAACAATTTTACTCATAGAAGAGTATTCAGGAAATTAGATTCTGCAAACCGGAAAAAAACTAAAACTTGATAAAAATTTATAGTTTTTTTCAAATTACATTTTCACGATTTTCTCGAAAACTATACCACTCTCATAAAAAATACGTATACCATTTTATAGCAAATTTTGTGCTCTACGATTTGTTACTAACTGTTTTTTCGTAATATTAATTATTTACGAGATAAAAATTAAAAACAATAGACGGCGGCCATTTTTTCAAAATGGCGGACGAAGCTCTAGTTCAATCGATTGAGACTTTTAGTATGTTGTTACTAATTTTTCCACAAAACGACAAAATATGATCTAATTTGACTGGACTATAAATATTTTTGTGAGATTTAAAAATTCTGATTATT
This sequence comes from Agonum fuliginosum, assembly GCA_947534325.1. NCBI lineage: Eukaryota > Metazoa > Arthropoda > Insecta > Coleoptera > Carabidae > Agonum > Agonum fuliginosum. Next base: position 4,833,770 of record OX384046.1, read on the forward strand.
CATGTAAATTTTTATTCCTAAAATCATTTATCTCCGAGCAGCCGGGGTGGGCTGGGCCCACCCTAAATTATGTCAGGGTGGGCTTGAGCCCCCTCTGCCCCCCCGGCTCCGCGGCCCCTGACTAAATATAGTGTACCACCAAAATTGGGTGTACAAATAATAAGTTGTCGGGTCCTTGTCGAGATTGGGAAACTAAGTAGTATCAATGAATACTCAAAGGTTACAAAAGTATATTTAATAAGTTAATGTATAATATTAATAATATCATCTTACGTTAACCACTTTTCTCTATGCTGTCACATACTGGAATCGGAACGCAACTGAATTGGAACTTCCTATTACCCTATCTATATCTTATTTATACTCATGTACAAGTCCTTAGTCAGCAAAACTAGTATTAACAATACAAACATATTTATTTATATTTATTTGGTAACTCTGACCTATTAAACTAATGAAGTTTCCGGAATGGCAAAGAAAACAAAGAAAATCTGGTACAATTTTTTTTTCGTAACAATCCATTCGAAGCTTAACACACTTGGTCAACATTTATCAAGTTTGTCGATTCCCTCCCGGAAGTGACTTTCTTCAAGGTCCTCAAAATAGCCGTTTACAGCTTCTTACACCTCTTCATACGACAGAAATCTCTTTCCTGCCATGATTTTTTTTTAGATTCAGGAATAGGTGGAATTGGAAGGTGAATCCGGAAGGATTTGAAACTTCAATTCCGATAATCTTTGCTGCGCGATTGTGTTTGAATATGCGGGTTCATTGCCGTGAAAAAACACCTTTTTTGGCCATTTCTTGAATGTCTGCGTTAAAATTGTTCAATAGTGTTGTGTAATATTGTCCTGTAATAGTTTTTGCCTTTTCAATATAGTCAATTATCAAAACTCCTTTGGCGTCCCAAAAAACGATTGCCATCACCTTTCCAGCCAAATGAATGGTCTTTGCCTTCTTCGGAGCGGATTCCCAACGGCAAATCAACTGTTGTGATTGAAATTTTGTTTCGTTTGAGTAGTGGTGAATCCAGGTCTCATCGAATGGATTCTTCTTAAATTGTACCAAATTATCGATTGAGGTTCTCGCTTGTAAGCGTTTTTTCTCTGAATTCAGCAATTCGTTACCATGTAAAATATGAACAACTTGTTTATAAGAGATGCCTATACCTTGCTTAATTTCACGGAGTTTTATTCGTGAAACTTCCAAAACCGTATGATGGCTTTTTTCCACCATTTCTGGTGTGGTACCCGTTTTTAGACGTTCTGAAATTGATGCATCTATTGTGTTTGTCATGTCTCATGTCACGCTTGAATTCAGAAACTTAAAACTAAAGGTGGAGAATGAAACAGATAAATTCCCAAGTACGGCATAAAATCTGGTTTTCATGTCAGTTGCGGTTTTCTCCTCCAAATGAAAGAATTTGTTAAACGCACGAATTTCTTTTCTATCCATTTTTCAAAACGTACAAACCTACTCACACTAAAATGGTCATCAATACCAGACTAAATGACATCAATTTAAAAATTTGTGTCAATTATTATGAAAAAGTAACCAACACAATGACATACAAATAATCCCAGTCGCCCATTCCGGAAACTTTTCAATCCACCCTCGTATCTAGAAATGAAGTGTTTTCAAATTATTTATAAATTGCATATATCAGGTGTTTGGATTAGCTTTGATATTTGTTCTAGATAAATTAATAAATTATGAGATAAATGGTTAATATTTTATTAACAGTGCTACATAGTAGCGGTGTTAGCTCAACGCGCGGGCTGTCGGCTGGCTCAGGGAGGCAGGGCCGGAGTAAGTTAAATATTGGATAATAACATTATGATAAATAATGAACTTCACAAATACATTGGGCGCCACCATGCCAAAACTACGATGCGTGGACAGAGGCGCGCTTCTATGTCGTCCAGAAACATTCTCACGGGAATTTACATATAAATCAAATTGCAAAATTTTGAAAAACACTAATATAATATTGAAAAAGAAACTAATACATAATATTGATGATGATGATGTCAATAAATGTGGCTAAGCGCAAAACAAAAGGGGTAACAGTGTGTGTGTGTCAGGCCCGTAGCCAGAAAAAGTTGAACCAGAGTATAAGAAAAAGTAAATTCGCCGCAGGTAAAAAAAAATTTCACTCAAGGTCAATTGCTTTATTATACAAAGGTATTTTTTCAAAGCATATGAAGTTACAATTGTTTTTCACCCATTTCATATTCAAAAATAAATTGTTTAGAGTTGTTATTAGAGTTTCTAACTTTTTCTTCCAGAGTGTGTGACAATTTCTCCCTGACAAATAATAATATAGTGCTCTAAATAATTCACAATGACAGAAATCGTACCTACCTCGCAGAACATCGCCACAAATGCCGCGGCTAAAATCAGCGTGTGGGCGTGGGTAAGGAGCCACCTAATCTCGAAATGAAAAGAAACGAGGAAAGTGTGGTCAGGAAAGAAAGGGAAAAGCATATAAAGGATACTATACTTAATTCAATATACTAATAAGACTTTCATTATTATTACTGATATTAGAACAGCTGATGGCACAACAATAAAAAATCTGACTAAACAAAGCTCTATCTTTAGCAGCATATACAAAGTACGAACGATGCAACAAATAAAAAATTAGCTATCCTCTTCTTGCGAAGCCCAGCTAGCGAGCGAGGAGTGAGACAGCCTGGTGAATACTGGCAGGAGGTGAAGATAAAGCTCGTTGATGGCAGAGTTGAGGTGACTAGATAGAGGCATACAAACTTAACGGTGGTATTCGAATGGTGTCTTTCTTGGCTTACAGCTGGGCTGCAACAATCGCTCGACCTCGACTCAACTCACTGAGTACTTCCACCAGGACCACGCCTACAGTTCCTGTAGAGCATTAAGACTCATTTTCATGATGGCGTGGCTGGCGTGGTGTTGAAAAATAAACCAATAGCAGTGCAGCTTTCGCCAAACACCACGCCGCGCTCTGGCGTGGCTGGCGCGGTGTGCGAAGTTCAAAAATTTTAAGTTTTAACGCTGTCCACGCCGCGCAACACATGCGTCTTCTAGATCAGTATTTCTGTTTAACGTACACGCATTGCAACCAAATATTGTTTGATTTATAACAACGTATCTGCGGTAGCGTTTCGAAGCGTTTCACCAATACAAATATTATTTATCTTGACTCTTGACAAGTTCCAGTTGACATACTGTCAATTAAAAATTATTTTGTACTAAATCCTATAAAATCTGTATCAATTTTAATTGTGTAATTTAATTAGTTCGTAATATTATATTATATTGAGAATTCTAATTATAAAATCAAAATATGTACCTGGTAGTCAGTATTGGTTAATTGCAACATTGTGACAGCTAAAACGAATTAATAACATAACAAAATTTAAGATATGGTTTTTTATGTATAATATAAATATAATTATAAAATACGTCTTCTTTGACTTAGCGAAGACATTTTCTGTTTTGATTTTGAGTTAACCAAGTACTGAACTGAGCTGTCAACACCGAGAACGCAACGCTTCATACGCCTGCATGAAAACAAAAATTTTAAAACACACACCACGCCTGCCACGCGGCAAACTAAATTAATTACTAACAGTCTGAAATTAAATGAAAAAATTAATAGCTGAGGGCTTGCAAAAAGTAATACTAAACAAATGAATTCGATACAAATTTTAAATAGCAAAACAAATTTTAAGTTACAATTAAATTTACAATAAAATAATTTTAGGAAGATATAATTAATGTGTTCACAGAAAAATTAAGAAAAATTCACGAAGGGAGAGTGAATGTTACGGTGTACATGATGACTTTCTTGTTCAAAAAATATTTTCCTAATATATAAGGAAAAAATTCTGGGAAAAAAATTAGTGATTTGAATTTTTGGAGGAGGTTAGGGGGGCTGAAATAAAATTTTGCATTGGGGTCTTTTATTTCTGGTTACGCCACTGAATCAAGTATATATCTCTTGCTATTTTCAATAAGGTATTTTATTTTTGAGAAGCCACAAATTGTAATTTAAATTTTTTTTCTATGAACATAATAATTTTTGAGATATTATGTCTTTCATAAATCAGGATAACAGAAAACTGAACGGTAAACAAATGAGATATCTAAATGTGGTTTGCGGAGTTGATGGTTTCGTTGGAGTTTGAGTCATCTAGAACAATATTATTTGAATTTTGTATAATTTTAGATTTTTACCACTTCTTGCCACTCAGTTCTGTAAGAGAGGTATTAATTGTAATCATGCTAAAATTTCGATAGTGAGTTTTCAATTGATAAGCACGTTTTGAGGTCCCTACAACACACGTATTTGGCGGAAATAATTTACATACGAGTAGTCCTTAAATTTTGCATTAATACAAGATCAATCATTGGGCTATTTTAGAATACATATTTTAAACATGGTGCTGCCATTTGCGGTGTTCCAACTTTTGAACCGAAAATGAACATTAAAGGTTTATGCTCGGGTTTATAATCAGTTTCTAATATAAATTTTTGTCCATATAAAAATTGATAAAATATCCGAACACCGCACATAATCGCTGTCGCTTCGCGATCTATTTGCAAATAATTTCTTTCACTTTTGCTTAATTTGCGCGATGCATAACAAATCGGTCTAACTCTACTATCCGGCAATTTGTGAGATAACACGGCACCTAAATCTACGTACCTTGCATCTACAGTAAGTAGTATAGGTAATTTCCGATGAAAGTGTACTAAAATTTTAGACGATGCTAATTCTTGTTTTAATTGATTAAATGCCTTAGTATGTTCATTAGTCCAATGCCAGTTAAAATTTTCTGCAGTTAAATCATATAGTTTACTAGAAATCGTAGACATGTTTTCCACAAAATCTCTGTAGTAGTTAGTTAATCCAAAAAAGATTATAATTCGGCAACATTTTTCGGTATCGGGGAGTTTTTAATATCATTAATTTTAACCAGTTCAATACCTACCCTGGTTAAAATGCCAGATAAAATGGTAGTTAATACAGATAAAGTTTTAATGAGAATTTATCGTAACTTATGTGCACACGCCGAATTTTATCCGCCATGCACAAAGTTGTAATAAAAACTGTATGAGAATTTATGGGATTCTATGAGCCGTAATATTTCTATTGTCATTTTATACGCAATGTGGTAATATATTCTATTGGGTTTTAATCTGGATCAATTCGGAACATATTTTATCTGCAATAATTGTAAATTTACGATAAAATTCTTAACGGATTTTATATGCTTCTATGAGAAATGTAATCTATTCGGTTCTATACGCAGAATGGCAATTAATTTTCTATAAGAATTAATACACAAATACACAATTCGTTATTTTTATACGGTTTTATAGTAATTTCGCTATTAACTTTTAATTGGATTTTATTCGTTTCTATGTGACACACATTCTATTTGATTCTATGAGCAAAGTAGCATACTATTTTCTATGAGAATTTATACGCATTACACACTTTGTGATTTCTATACGGTTTTATAGTAATTTCGCTATTAACTTCTAATTGGATTTTATCCGTTTCTATGAGACACACATTCTATATGATCATATGAGCAAAGTGGCATGCTATTTTCTATGAGAATTTATACGCATTACACACTTTGTGATTTCTATACGGTTTTATAGTAATTTCGCTATTAACTTTTAATTGGATTTTATCCGTTTCTATGTGACACACATTCTTTTTGGTCCTATGAGCAAAGTGGGATACTATCTTTTATGAGAATTTATACGCATTACACACATTGTGATTTCTATACGGTTTTATAGTAATTTCGCTATTAACTTTTAATTGGATTTTATCCGTTTCTATGTGACACACATTCTATTTGGTCCTATGAGCAAAGTGGGACACTAATTTTGATGAGAATTTATACGCATTACACACATTGTGATTTCTATACGGTTTTATAGTAATTTCGCTATTAACTTTTAATTTAATTTTATCCGTTTCTATGTGACACACATTCTATTTGATTCTATGAGCAAAGTGGCTTACTATTTTCTATGAGAATTTATACGAATTACACACTTTGTTATTTCTATACGGTTTTATAGTAATTTCGCTATTAACTTTTAATTTGATTGTATCCGTTTCTATGTGACACACATTCTATTTGATTCTATGAGCAAAGTGGCATACTATTTTCTATGTGAATTTATACGCATTACACACTTTGTGATTTCTATACGGTTTTATAGTAATTTCGCTATTAACTTTTAATTGCATTTTATCCGTTTCTATGTGACAGACATTCTATTTGATTCTATGAGCAAAGTGGCATACTATTTTCTATGAGAATTTATACGCATTACACACTTTGTGATTTCTATACGGTTTTTAAGTAATTTCGCTATTAACTTTTAATTGGATTTTACCCGTTTCTATGTGACACATTCTATTTGATTCTATGAGCAAAGTGGCATACTATTTTCTATGAGAATTTATACGCATTACACACTTTGTGATTCCTATACGGTTTTATAGTAATTTCGCTATTAACTTTTAATTGGATTTTATCCGTTTCTATGTGACACACATTCTATTTGATTCTATGAGCAAAGTGGCATACTATTTTCTATGAGAATTTATACGCATTACACACTTTGTAATTTCTATACGGTTTTATAGTAATTTCGCTATTAACTTTTAATTGGATTTTATCCGTTTCTATGTGACACACATTCTATTTGGTCCTATGAGCAAAGTGGGATACTAATTTTTATGAGAATTTATACGCATTACACACATTGTGATTTCTATACGGTTTTATAGTAATTTCGCTATTAACTTTTAATTGGATTTTATCCATTTCTATGTGACACACATTCTATTTGATTCTATGAGCAAAGTGGCATACTATTTTCTATGTGAATTTATACGCATTACACACTTTGTGATTTCTATACGGTTTTAAAGTAATTTCGCTATTAACTTTTAATTGGATTTTACCCGTTTCTATGTGACACACATTCTATTTGATTCTATGAGCAAAGTGGCATACTATTTTCTATGAGAATTTATACGCATTACACACTTTGTGATTCCTATACGGTTTTATAGTAATTTCGCTATTAACTTTTAATTGGATTTTATCCGTTTCTATGTGACACACATTCTATTTGATCCTATGAGCAAAGTGGCATTCAATTTAGTAAATTAGTATCCCACTTTGCTCATAGGATCAAATAGAATGTGTATCACAAAGAAACGAATAAAATCCAATTAAAAGTTAACAGCGAAATTACTATAAAGCCGTATAGGAATCACTAAATGTGTAATGCGTATAAATTCTCATAAAATTAGTATCCCACTTTGCTCATACCACCAAATAGAATGTGTGTCACATAGAAACGGATAAAATCCAATTAAAAGTTAATAGCGAAATTACTATAAAACCGTATAGAAATCACAAAGTGTGTAATGCGTATAAATTCTCATAGAAAATAGCATGCCACTTTGCTCATAGGATCATATAGAATGTGTGTCACATAGAAACGGATAAAATCCAATTAAAAGTTAATAGCGAAATTACTATAAATCCGTATAGAAATAACAAAGTGTGTAATGCGTATAAATTCTCATAGAAAATAGTATCCCACTTTGCTCATAGGATCAAATAGAATGTGTGTCACATAGAAACAGATAAAATCCAATTAAAAGTTAATAGCGAAATTACTATAAAACCGTATAGAAATAACAAAGTGTGTAATGCGTATAAATTCTCATAGAAAATAGTATCCCACTTTGCTCGTAGGATCAAATAGAATGTGTGTCACATAGAAACGGATAAAATCCAATTAAAAGTTAATAGCGAAATTACTATAAATCCGTATAGAAATAACAAAGTGTGTAATGCGTATAAATTCTCATAGAAAATAGTGTCCCACTTTGCTCATAGGATCAAATAGAATGTGTGTCACATAGAAACAGATAAAATCCAATTAAAAGTTAATAGCGAAATTACTATAAAACTGTATAGAAATAACAAAGTGTGTAATGCGTATAAATTCTCATAGAAAATTGCATGCCACTTTGCTCATAGGATCAAATAGAATGTGTGTAACATAGAAACAGATAAAATCCAATTAAAAGTAATAACGAAATTACTATAAAATCGTATAGAAATCACAAGGTGTGTAATGCGTATAAATTCTCATAGAAAATAGTATCCCACTTTGCTCATAGGATCAAATAGAATGTGTATCACATAGAATCGGATAAAATCCAATTAAAAGTTAATAGCGAAGTTACTATAAAACCGTATAGGAATCACTACGTGTCTAATTTTCGAAGTGCTTACTTCTCCGCTATTTTTACCTGTGGCTTCTATTTTATACCTTCTACCGATATTCGTATAGAAACAGATAGACTGTAACCAGCAATGAATGGTAAAATACATATTAAGTACCATAGATTCCAATAAAATCCGTTCTACTTGTGTACCATTATATCCTATACAAACGGATAGACTTTCATTCTTATATGCGGATAAAAACCAATAAAATAAATTGCGCGTTCCAATACACATATTAAATACCATAGATTCCTATAAAATCCGTTCGACCTGTGTACCATTATATCTCATACGAACGGATAGACTTACATTCGTAAATGCGGATAAAAACCAATAAAATATATATCTGGATTTCCAGCAGTTTATGGTAAAAGAGGTGTTTCAATACACATATTGATTACCATAGAATCGTATAAAATCCGTTCGACCTGTGTACCATTATATCTCATACGAACGGATAGACTTACATTCGTAAATGCGGATAAAAACCAATAAAATATATATCTGGATTTCCAGCAGTTTATGGTAAAAGAGGTGTTTCAATACACATATTGATTACCATAGAATCGTATAAAATCCGTTCTACCTGTGTACCATTAAAACTCATAAGATCGAATAGACTTACATTCGTATATGCGGATAAAAACCAATAAAATATATATCTGGATTTCCAGCAGTTTATGGTAAAAGAGGTGTTTCAATACACATATTGATTACCATAGAATCGTATAAAATCCGTTCTACCTGTGTACCATTAAAACTCATAAGATCGAATAGACTTACATTCGTATATGCGGATAAAAACCAATAAAATATATATCTGGATTTCCAGCAGTTTATGGTAAAAGAGGTGTTTCAATACACAGATTGACTACCATAGAATCGTATAAATTTTTTTATGTGTTTCTATGTGGCATTCTAACCAGGGATAGTCCGGCAGGCGAACAGGGATTTTTGACGGAACCGTGTTTTGAAATACTAAGTTTTTTTAATATTGGAATTTCATGTTTAGGGTATGTACATAGTCTAGCCATAAATTCTGTACACCAGTTGAAAGCAAATATCTTGAGAACGAAAAGAGCTAGGAAAAAAAAATAAAAACACCATTGAAATCAGTGAATCAATACCTTTTAAATCATGTATAATTTATTTAAAATGTCCGCTTTTAGCTTCTACACATAGCTTTAATCGTTCAATAAACTCGTCGATAGCTGGGGCTCGATTCTCGAAACCATGCGAAAGTTTTCGTGTACGCAGATATTCGAGCGGTGACTTTCGTATACGACTAGTCGAATGCGCATGAGAGGTATTCTTGACTGGTGATAGAAACATGCCTCACAGTTTCGTATGCGAATTTACGAAAACGACAAAAGCAACCAATGAAATCCTCGATGAAATCGTTTCATTTAATCACATGGTTTTTGTTTTGACATTGAATATGAACTTTGAAGTTAGGTTAATTATAATTTTCATTTTCTTGTTAGTTTCGTTTTCGTATCTTTTGCATTTAATCATGTTAATTTTTAATAAATTATAATCGATTTTCTTTTGTGTAAGTAGGTACATATTTTTATTTATTTATTTCATGTTTTATTTGGTCTCTATTAGTGCAGTCTGCAATAAAATGTAATTCATTTTGTTAAATAGAAATTACTTATATTTATAATTTAGGTAAACTAATTTTTAATTAATTGTTGTCATATTACTAGTTTGACCATTTGACAAATCTAGATTAACTCGTCCTATTTGTTCATGATTACGAACTTGATCATGTATGAGTCCTAAATCTACATTCTTTATTATCCTCTTTCTCTTCAATTGTTCATTTTTTATATTAACACAATATGAAATAGCAAAATAATAACCTATAAAGCAACTGACATTTGCAGTTTCGCATACAAATGATTACTTTCGAGTGGTTACTACCCATGCGATGTAGTTGCGCATGAGATTTGCGTACACGATCACTTATTTTAACTTCAAGAATACCATTGTGCAATTCGTATACGCATCTCGCTCACTTTCGCATACGAAACATTTCAAGAATCGGGCCCCTGGTCGCAAGATGTCTAGAGGACATTCTGCGACAACTTTTTTCAGAGATGCCTTTAAGGACTCCACCTTGTGGTGAAGTGTCTACGCTAGAAGCTCTTATGGATGCCAAGGAGAAGGTTCCGAGGGTCCAGAGAGGTCTCCATCCCGCTTCAGTAATGGTTTAGTGGGGCATTTCGTATCACGGTGCCTCCGCTATGTATTTTTGCGATAAAGGGGTTAAAACCTCGGCAAAAGTTTATCAAGAGATGCTGATGGACGTGGTTAAACCCCTAAATATGTGTAGAAGCTAAAGGCGGACATTTTGAATAAATTATACATGATTTCAAAGGTATTGATTCACTGATTTCAGTGGTGTATTTATTTTTTTTCCTAGCTCTTTTCGTTCTCAAGATATTTGCTTTCAACTGGTGGACAGTATTTATGGCTAGACTGTGTAGTTCATAAAATTGCAGGTACGCACGCAGTACCTTTGGGCAACCCTCAGAATTTAAGACGGCGGCCATCCCTGTATTAAATATTTAGGTAGGCACCTACCGAAATTTGTCATAAATATAAGTTTCTCGATTATTTATACATGAAATCACCCTTGTAAAAACAGTGAAGCCACCCCCTGAGGGTGCAGGGGCCGTGTATTGCGTGTTGCATATCAATTTTGTTGGTTTTTTGCATTTATCTTGTAAATGGTTAATGATATGAGGAAACCTGATATATTAAATAATTATAGAGTACTAAAATTCCTATAGAAAAGGTTGTTAGCAATATTCTTGTAAGTGGCACAGTTTTCGAGAAAATCTTGAAAATGTATTTCGAATATTTCAATAATTTATGTCTCCTCTCACAAAAACTGCTGTTATTTATTAACAGTTAAAAATGTCAACCCTACGGTTTGCACTGAATTCTATGAACATTTTTCTATAAGGTACATTATTTTAAAAATCTTTTAGGGCATTAGTTAAGCTAAAATGTTAATATTTTTCTATAAGAAAGTTAAGAAAATCTAGCCTTTTTTGTATTTTTGTGTTTAATGAACTGTAACTTCTTAACGGATACAAATATCGACTTCAATTTTTTTGCATTAAATTCTAAGAACATTTCTCGATTGGATACATTATATTTATAAAATTTGACATGGACGCACGCAGTACAAATCGCGAAGGAAAACATTTGTGTAAAATAGAAATCGCGAATAGGCTTAACTTTAATTTTTATAAATATAATGTATCTTATAGAAAAACGTTTGTAGAATTTCATGCAAGAAACCTTAAGTCGATCTTATTATTCGTTTAGAAGTTACAGTTCATTAAGGATAATGAATACGAAAATTTTTAAAATTTCACAGTTTTCCCTTGGAGAAAATCTTTAAATTTTAGCTACACTAAGGCCCTAGTAAAATTTAAGTATAATGTATCTTATAGAAAAATGTACGTAAAATTGAATGCAAGAAACCAGGAGTCGATATCATTATCCGTTTGGAAGTTACAGTTCATTAATCACAAAAAATACGAAACTGCCGGAACTTGCCGCTTTCGCTGCCTAACGGCCTCGATGGATTGCGCTAACTCTAGCGCTTTTTGCAAGGTCAGGGAAGTGATGCCTTCGTTGAACAGCCTCTCCTTCACCGGGCCCGATTCTAGCCCGATCACGAACACATCTCTCAGTACGGTGGTTAATTCGCAATTTATAGCAATACTGCGTAATCTTGCCAGCCACTCCGCGTGCGACTTATTTGCACTTTTTACAGAACTATAAAATTGTATGCTATCTGCAAATGCACATCTTTTGGGTGTGAAATGGTCATCAAAATTATTATTAAATTTGCATACTCGCAGTCTTTCGGTTTAATAGGGAAACTTAAATCCACCAACAATTTATAGGCGTGTTCTGCTAGCGCATTGAATAGTATTTACCGCCTTCTAACGTCCGAGATCCGTGATCTATACTCAATCATTTGCGATAAAAAAAATAGTTCCAATTGACTTCTGTACACACGCCACTCATGTACCATGTGGTCAAACTCACGTGTAACGAAGTGCGGGCTATCGAAATAGTGCGCACGTTACCAAAAATGTGTACATAGTTACCGGAAATGGAGTCTACTTAATTATTGGTAAGTTACAGATAACGTTGAAGATTATTAATTTTATTAGTACTTACTTGGGTTACTACCTGAATAACACTTCACTAAACACAAGAGGATTCTCAAAATAAAGGTAAAATAGAAACGTAAAACAACAATCGATTTCACACAAGTTAACAATATATTTACAAATGATCAATAAATCCCGTTTGATTGGTTACACGTAACTAAAACTAACCATGTCCATTATAGATTAGATAAATACAACAGAGATACAATCACGCTTTACTCAAATTAACCCTTTTCTCAAAATCGACCAATAAACAATACGCACAAGTTACTTACTCACTTTAAACACCAATAAAAAAATAAAATTACTCACTTTCTCTGTTGCTAATCCTTGCTGGAATGCGCACTCAAAAACACTAACTCAAGAGATTGAATTTAATAGGTTTAAAATACAATGGGAGTTTTAAAGATTATTAAAGCTCAAAATAAACGCTCAATCAATAACGAACTGTGTTAGAGGACTATCTGAATATTCTCGATAACTGAGATTCTGATATTCTGATCTGTTGTTCGACGGAAGAAAAATAATTCTATTTAATCACTTTTCAAATTAAGTTTACTTCACAATAATTGGTTCTTATAATTTAAATACAAAACTGATTGGTCCACGAGAGAGATGGCTAGGATGGCATGCAACCCCTACCCCAAATCTAACGCTCTAACGAAAGATATGCTCTTTTCTAAGAATCACTTCTAAACGACCCAAAAACGCAGATGTTGTCCGAATCTCAGAATTCGGCGAAATAGGACTCCATGTGACATGTTCTCACGGCTATGGATAATCAACATAAATTTATGACTGAAAATACATTAGCTTTTAAAATAAGAAACGACTTTACGCTTTTGTAGAAAAATCCATTAGTAAACATGTTTACAATTTATTAATTTTACCCTAATTGCCATTTACAGCAATATAATACAACAATTGGAGCGACTGTTACACACGCACTTGTCCGTAAGTTTCCATTATTGTCAATTCTTTAGTTCCGTTGTCCTCGTTGCCAATTATAATATATTGGATCAGGTACAGGATCAAATAACAAGAAAGCACACACACACTAATAATATCAGTTTAATTGTAATTTGCCCAAAACTACTTTATTGCATGACCTCTTGATTCACACTGGCGTTTTCACACCGAAAACATTTATTAATTACATTACGGATGTTGGATGTTCATACAACTATACATACAATAATTTAATTATACAATCGAAACGTGGTCGCGTATTGTTTGTACCTTACTTGAATATCCGTATATTTGAAATAAAAATATGACACGGTATGTCAAAATCGTACCTGCTCTCTGTCAATTTATAATTAATTTAAAATGACCAGTTGTTCTGCTGTTGAATCTGCATGTTCAATCGTCCACAACGAGTTTAAGTGTTAAATACTAAACTAATATTAAACAAATAAACATAAGTTAATTTCACAATTTTAACAGTGTAAAACCATGGCGACTAAGTATAAATATTATCTACCTAATCTTTACTAGATAAATAATTAACAATCAAAATTATTTTCCTACATCAAAATTCATCATAAAAGTAAAAAGTGACAGCATCATTCTTGAAACCTATGAAATAAAAAAATATATAGCATAATTTTTTTTAAATTTTGGCAATTTTCTTACATTAGTAAACGTCTCAAGACACAATATTAGCAGCCCACCCATCGTGATGCTAAAATGTTTCTGCGATCTTAATATCATTAGCATTAAACTAAGTCGTATGTTTTTATCTGGTATGTCCTCCCATTTGCATAGATAGGCCGCATCGGCTACAGATTGTGTCTGTAAGAATACAGAGAAAATTATAATACCAGTCAAGCTTGATCAAGGGAATTACATCAATAAAGTAATTAAAACGTTATTTTTCGAGCTCATGCTAGACTATAATTTTGGAGATAAAGGTGAGGATACCCTTTTTTGATACTACATTTTTATAAAATAACTCACTCAACAGAATTTAAAAATAGTATATTATGCAATGAGTTTATAATAATAGTTATTAATACGCGAGTATGAAATTTACGATACGAGTCATGGCGATTCTCGTAATTCATAAGAGTCTATTAATAGCAATTATACACGAGTTGCATACAATATATTTTCTACTCCCATGCTTTTATTTAAAAAAAAAGGACTCATTTGCATGAACTTTACTTGAATGTTTTATATTGGTATCGAAATAAAAACCTGTACTGAAAACTGAAATGAAAATCGGTATCGATATGGATGTCTTTCAAGTACAGACAATGTGACAATGCATATTTTGTAAATTTATAGCATGAGAGTAGAAATAGTTATTTTTTTATACAAAACGATAAACTTATATTTTATTGACAAAAGAAAAGTGTTAATTCACAAGCGAGGAAGGAGCGAGTGAATTATTTCAAGTCGATAATTTAATATTATTGTCGTGTATAAAGGGTATCCCGGGTTAAGAGGACTAAAATGCCCCTATGTCTATACTTTCATACAACCAGTTTGATTCGATTTCTGGGATCTAGAAAGTAGGTGTGATGTGAAAAAAAACTTAACATACATCCCTCCCCCCACCCAGGCAGCGATAAACCTAATTTTTAATAATTTTTTTTTCTCTCCCGATGTATTTCAGATAAAATACTGAAAAAATTCATAAGTATTGGTTGAAACACTCCTTTTTATGTGAATTTTTATCTTGCCAGAAAATGGCCTTTGAATGACGAAAAAATTGTAATATCTTTTAGGCAAAAAAGAGTGTGCAAAATTTTTTTCTTCGCCGAATTGGTGGTCTTGGGGTACTAATACCCCATAATTTTTTAAAGATTTTTTTAAGTGGTGCGTCAAGGTGAAAATCCTTTTTTTATATTTTTTGACCATTTAATTGTTTTGAAAAAGATAGTTATGTTATAATATGAAAATTGACTCTTTGCACTAACTTTAGCCATATTTGCGAGAAAAAATTGCAACTTATGCATTTCGAGTCGTCTTAGGCTTCTTTGTAAATGATTTAAACATACCAGCATTCAGCATTCATGATGTTTGCTAGGAAAAAGTTCAATTTTGTTAGAAGAATGGTTGTGATAATAATAATGGATTACATTCAAAATAGTGTTTATTGCATACCCAATTATCCAAATTCATATTGTAACTGGTGAAAATATATTCTAGCAATTGTATCGAATTTATTTTCATTTGTAATGTAAGTTCACTTTCTAGACCAAATTGGATGTTGTACAAGAAACCCATATAGTTTTACCCACCAAATACCTACTTCAATGTGAAAAATATTCAAGGTTCTAAAAGAACTGCTAATTGTTGCAGTGCAATGATGGATGACTCAAAATGTTTCTTTTGATGTAAACTATAACATTACAAATCAAAATGAATTTTACACCTTTGCTAGAACATGATTTGAATAATCACAATCTGAAATAAGGGCTTGCGCGTGTGAATTTTTCATCCAACTATATTAATGTTTTTCGAGTTTTTCTATACAAATGCTTCTTTTATTTAGAAACTTTTACACACACATTAAAAATACAAGTTGTAGTTTATTGAAAACGCTTTTATATTTAAATTATTTAAATACTGTACAGGTTAACTGTACTAAATAAATATGAAAATTGTTATAAATATAATAATTATTATATGTTATATCACTCAGAATTTTCAAGAATTACTATAATATATATACATATTTTTACCTTCCGCTTACCTGTAAAGAAAGGTATTGGAATCATGCAAAAAATCGGGTGGTGAATTTTTAGTGGATGAGCACGAATTAGGGTCCTTACAACTCATTTTTGATAGTTTCACAATGATGTCTGTGTGTATGTGTGTGTGTATGTGTGTGTGTGTGTGGTCAAGGGGTGTTAGTCGCATAACTCAAATACGAATTACCCGAAAATTTTCATATTTGGTATTTAACATTTGTATATAAATTGGAAGAGCTCCTTAGATTTTGGTACAAATATCTTCATCGGAAGTGAAATTTTTTGAAGATTGAAAAGGTTAATTGTCAAAATTGTATATAAATTTGGAAAAATATAGTATTTATTTGTAATAAGAATAAGAGGAAAAGTTATTTGCAACTTCGTTATAAAAAAATTGTCTTTATCTGGTAGCATTAAAGAACTGCAGTAAAATTTAAAAAATAAATTTATCAAATAAAACGTTGATATCTTGTAATCCATGATCGGTTGATTTTTGTTTCTGCGTAAAAAATATTGACAGGTGAGACGGGTGACAAGTTGGCATACTAGCGCTATATAAGTCCTAAGTAATAATAATAATAATAATAATAATAATAATAATAATAATAATAAGATATTAAATGTAGTAATTGAACGGCGGATGGCTTCAACACAGCAGAGTTTTCCTGTGAATGAATCTTTTTATTCAGGTGATGCAAATTTCTGTGTTTGAATATTTTAGATTTTTATTTGTATATTTTAAATGGGCACCGGATTGTACGTATACATTTCTGTTTAAAGTCTAGATATGGCGGAAGGTAGTGTGATGGCCACGTCAGATTTTTTCATAAGAGTTAGACAAAAATATGGATTTTTCACCTTGGCGCACCACTTAAAAAAATCTTTAAAAAATCATGGAATATTAGTACCTCAAGATCACCAATTTGGCGCAGAAAATTTTTTTGCACACTTTTTTGGCTAAAAGATATAACGATTTTTTACAATAAAAGTTTTTTTTTACCACGAAAAAGTCCGTTTTCTGGCAAGATAAAAATTGACGTGAAAAGGCATGTTACAAGCAATACTCATCAATTTTTTAACAATTTTATCTAAAAAACATCCGGAGAGAAAAAAAGTTCTTAAAAATAAGGTTTATCGCTGCCTGGGTGGGGAGAGGATTGAATATTAAGTTTTTTTTTCACATCACACCTACTTTCTAGATCCCAGAAATCGAATCAAATTGGTAATTTAAAAGTCTAGATATAGGGGCATTTCACCCCACTTAACCCGGCATACCCTTTATATTTTTTTATAGCTGATAAAAGAAAAAATATAAGAAAACCTATTTTAAATTAAAATATTATTAATACACAATTTCGGAGTTTGTTTGCAATGTTTTTATATTACTTTTTTAACAAAGTTCATGCAGAAATGTATCAAAACGAATTTGAAGAAAAAATGTAAAAGAATATTTTTTCCATAGATGATGTTAAAGTTATTATTGTTTATCGACTATTTTGAGTAGACCGCAAGGATTTATAAAGTAAAATGTATACGATTTATAATACCGAGGTTGTTTCTATAAGCGACGAGGTGAAACCTAATCTCTTTGAACATCCAAGGGAACTTAAATCGCATATATTCGGGTTATATTCAAAGCTTAAACGTATCATCAACAACGGCGATGTTAAAACAAATCAAAAATTTTATCTGTCAATTAGTTGACAGTTCGCATAAATTATGGGAAGGTTTTGATGTTATTATGGTTGTATCTAACGTATTAAGTTCGAAACGATTGAATTATAAGTATCTAAGATATTATAAGTAACTAACGTATTATGTTGTTGATAATTATCAATCAATGTTGCATATTAAATGGTAATAACAATTGATGATACGATTTAGTAAAATAAGAATATTCTTACATTTTTTACTGCAACACTGCAACGTCAACGTTAAGTTTATAAATTGGGCTTTAGAATTTATAATAATGTATGACTTTTATATGACTTACCTCATCTTGAATCAATTGCCCCATGAAACAATAAATAAATAGTTGACTAATCACAGCGATAAATAAAAAGCCGTATGATATCACACGTCCACTAAAATAAGAAAAATCTAATTATGCGTGTCCTTGATAAAATTCAGATGAACAATGCATCTCAATATCGAGGAGGAAAAAATCAAGAACAACATTGCAAAATAAATAATAATAAAAGTTTTTTTTGTATAATAGTATACTACATAATGAGCGAGGAAAATGAATGATATCGTGTGAGTGATACACTTTCCTACGAGTTGTGTACATTGTTTTTTCCACTTCCATAAATATTAAACATTTAATTCATTTTATTCAATCAGGGGAACTAAAAATACTAGTTCCAATTTCTTCAGGAATGTGTACGGGAGGGTCCCCCGAACAAGAAAAAATAAAGTCAGTCCAAATTCCGGTGCCGCGGGGGGTTGGGAGGGGGGGTCTTTAAATGTTCCATTTTTCAGTTTTTCGCTTATAACTCGAAAACGGTGCGTTCCAATGAACAAATTATTAGCAACAGTGTGACACTAATTAACAAATTCAAAATTCTCTGTTTCATTTTAAAAAGAATGCTCTAATACATTTCTGTCACATTCGTAACCATGGATATAATAAATCTCATGTTTCTCGTTAAAATAAACTCACGGTATAAATAATAGCTAATTCAGATATTTATATATAAAAATACATCGATTTAAAATGTATCTATAACTTTATTAACAACTACTAATTGCTGGCCCTAAAAGGGAGTGTCTAACGCCACACAGCGTGAACCTAGCGTGAACGATATCTGTTGGACTGAAGAAGGGTTTTGTTAGCATAGATTAGTTTATGTCAACAAACGGATTTCTGTTGGACTCAAGTAGGGTTTTGTGAGCATAGATTAGTTTATGTCAAAAAAACGGATTTCTGTTGGACTCAAGTAGGGTTTTGTTAACATAGATTAGTTTATGTCAAGAAAACGTAGTTCTGTTGGAATCAAGTAGGGTTTTGTTAGCATAGATTAGTTTATGTCAAAAAAACGATTCACGCTGTTTGGCGTTAGCCCATGCCTTATCTAAAATGAGATAATTTTTCCATATTAATTTTAAAAAAACAATAAGCATCAATAAATTTACGTTCTTTTAATGCCAGTTCCGCAATATTATAAAGAGAGATTTAAGCAGGGAGGGTTTATCAGTGAAATAGTTTATATGTTTAGATCAAAAAAGTCTCCTCTTTGAGCCTTATGTAAAGGACATTTGAAAAAGAAATAAAACATCATAATAAATAAAAGAAAATTCCGAAAAATTTTTGTTGAATTTTACTGAAGTTTTAGATCTAGATTTTAATAAGTTTTAGCGGGCGAATCTCGAATCGGGACACTTGTAGTAAATAATTATATACTTACATGTCATTTTCTATCATGCAACAGTACATTGCAAATACAGCAATCACTATTATTGAACCAGCAACTATTAAAATTTCTGTAGAAAATATTTTTTCTATTGTGTATAAAAAGCTGAAAAATATTGTTATTAATTTTTGTATGAAAATTATAGTTTCTTTTTCTAACTGGTTGGCAAAGAAATTGCATTTATTATATTTTCTATTTGGCGTACACAAATTAATTTTTTTTAGAATCCTTATGCTTAATGAATCATAAATTGTTGTAATTTCTCTGACTGATTCACCGATTAGTTGATTTCTAATATTTTTAGTATCAGATGACATTTACTTAAATAGAGGGATATTTCATTATACCCGTCGGAGGAGATTTCCCGCGTTCTCCTATAGTTGATGTCTTAACTAAACGGAGCAATCTGAAGTTGGAATGCTAAAACTGATCGGTTTTGTTTGGCTGATGTAACACCAGTTTTACACCACACAAACTTTGTAATGTAAACAAACGAATGTTCTTCATCTTATCTCGTCCGCTATTGTCAGTGACTGTATCGATATCGAGTTTGCCCGCTGATAGGTCAAATTTAATTTTGCTGCCAAAATAATCTAGTGATATTTTTCTTGTATTTCCACAGTGTAAATACGGCTCAGCGAGACAACTTCAAATTGCTCCGTTTAGTTAAGAAATCAACTATAGTTATCGATTTTTATTCAAACCAGAGACTAAATTACATTATACTTTTTTCCTCTAGATTCATGCTAGATTTCTAGCATTCGTTCGAGTTTCTTACTTTATTTCTGACCTATTAATATTCAATTTTTGCGAGCCAAAACTTTTAAAGGTTGGTCAAAGTAACACACTGAACTGAACATGCGTAGACAAATCTAGTACTAATCTCGATTAGAAAAATAGATAAAAGTTTGGATATCGAACAAAACTCGGATAGGAATTTCTAATTTACATTATACAAGAAATGGCTAGGAACTTCTCGAATGAATCTCGAACTAGAATCTAGACGAAAAGTAGGAAATGTAGTAAAAAACCACGTGTAGTAGAATACAAACAAAACTGTCAAGTTGCTAGTTTCAAAATAAAATATGTGATTCGCGATACAATTATTATAAAAGCAATATGGAAAATATTTTACTCATTGCGTAATTATTAAACTCAGATCACAACACAAAACCACCTATACAATAAGATAGATGATTCAAGAAGGCGAATGGCAACCATGGTAACATAGTTTTGTTTGTACTTTCGACCTATATCTCTTTCTATAATGTTACATCCCTTTCTAGCGCGTGGTGTCAAAATTATTACTCTCCATTGTCAAACAGTCAAACGTCAAACCTGAGAATGTACAAATTTCAGTTATAACCTCTAAATCTCGGAGTAATTTAAATTTAAATAAAATCACGCCAAATAGAAAAAATAATATAAAGATAGTAATTTATTATACAAGACGATAAAGAGATCATTTATCGAAAAGTGAAAGATGTTAGTTCACGAGTGACGAAGGAACGAGTGGGCTATCTTTCACGTGTCGATAAAGACTCTTTATCGTCGTGTACAATATATTATTTTATTTTGTACTTAATGTTAATTTGTGTAAAAATATTCTTATTTTACTTAAATTTTATTGTATCTACTCAAATTTTACTTTATCTACTCAAATTTTACTTTATCTACTCAAATTTTACTTTATCTACTCAAATTTTACTTTATCTACTCAAATTTTACTTTATCTACTCAAATTTTATTTTATCTACCCTCGATGTTAAAGTAATACTTTATCTACTGAAAATGAACGTATAAAACCAATTTTTAACATTAAGTACAAAATAAACTCATTTTATTAAACTTTTTTCGCATTTGTCCTTTAGAAAACTCGTCCACAAACTTATTTTCTAAAATTGGACGCGTGTAAAAAACGTGTCTTATAAAATTTGTTCTTTTATATACTAGGCACTATTATGGAGGCAAAAATATATTAAAATAATAGAATATACTATTTAAAGGGGCGGCCGCATAGCTTATGCCATGATATGCGTATGCTATGCCAATATTTCAAAATAACAATCAATTTACATTGTACATGTTGTCATCGTGTCATTTGAGGAATATAATATTGTATTTGTTTTCTTCTACACAATTCGATTACCCTTTCTTTATTTTAATATACACTGCTCAAAACAATTAAAGGGTCAAGATTTTTTAAATATAAAATAATGGTTTCAATATATCAGGAACACCTATATTAAGAATATAAGTTGCCTTATGTATTGTTTAAGTATCTGAACTAGTTTGATCTGTTTATTTTATGTCCTTATTTATTCTTACTGCTATGAATAAAAAATGAGCGAAACTGGAATGAAATTTGCCCTATTTCGATATTTTGTTAAGCATTTACTAAAGTATAGCAGTTAAGTATCAGTGAAATTTTATGAAATGGATCAAAACAAAGGCCACATAAGATATTTAACAGAAGTTCAGATGTCTGAAGCAATAACTTTGCTACAGAAGGACGAAAACAGCGATATGCAGCTCGACGTCTAGGAGTTACACAATCAGTTATCTGGATGGCATGGAAGAGACACTAGAAGACCGGGTTATAACTAGACGTACTTTGCAAGTCCGAGGAAGAACAATAACTACCAATGAAGACTGATTTTTAAGATTCCAAGGCCTACTTAAGCGGTTCGCTACAGCTCGATTGCTACAAAATGAGCTCTCTCGACCAAATGGTAAAAGAATTTTTGATCAGACTATACGAAATAGTCTTTTTGAGGGACATTTATCTTCTAGAATTCCTGCTAAAGTACCTTCATTAACCAGGAAGCATAAAAGAGCCCGAATTCTGTATGCACGGCAACATCGAATATATCAACGAGACACTCGAGTGCTGCACTTTTAACTGATGAATTAAAATTCAATTTGCACAAGCTTGGTGGACCTCTTCGAGTCTGAAGAAGAACAAATGAGCACTACATCCAACACAATATGCTGCCACATGTACCTTTTGGCGGAGGTTCAGTTATGGTCTGGGGTGGAATATCCATCAGTGTTAAAACCGAACTTGTCATGACTCGAAACGGCACTTTGACTGCACGGCGCTATGTAGATGATGTTCTAAATGTTCATGTACAACCGCTTGCTCTTTTAGCGCCGAACAGACGAGACAGGTTTGTCTTAATTCAAGATGGAGCCCGCGCGCATTCAGCTAGACTAGTCACACGGTACCTTGTAGACAACAATTTTGAAAAAATGGAATGGCCAGCATGTAGCCCTGACCTCAATCATATTGAACACCTATGAGATCAACTTGGACAACGCATCAAAAATCGAGTTAACCCGCTTTAGACAATACGGGCACTGAAAGATTCTCCAGTGGAGTTATGGCAAGAGATTCCACAAGAAAACAAACGCAGGCTTATCCGCAGCATGCCACATCGCTGCCAAGCTGTATTTAATGTTAACGGAGGTAATACACCTTATTAAAGTTGTAAATAAGAAATAAATCTAAAAAAAAATTACTAAATGTTCAATTTTTACACTTTATTTTTCGCAGGTTTTTGTTCTGTTTGATCATGTTCAGTGTTACGTATTAATTGAAATTGAAATTTAATAAAATTGTTTAAATAAAGGTTTAAGGTATCTATAAATAAATTTTCATATTAATTCTACGTTTGAAAAAAAAGTTATTCAAAAAAATTCTTGACCCTTTAATTGTTTTAAGCAGTGTATAATAATTTTTGTCACAAAAGTTTCATCATTATTATCTTACATAATTAAAGTACTTTTGCCTTATAATTTCAAAATTAGACTGTCAAACTCATATCAACTTCAAAAGCGAATCGAGTAAATACGCATCTGAGCAACAGTTATGTAACAGTTATACCAACATAGCACAAGTTAATGACAAACTATGTAAAAATTCCTATTTAAATGTATATGGTCTACTTCATTACATGGCATTGTCATAGCTTTGCATAAGCTATGTGTCCACGCCTTAACATAATATTTATGTGTAATGTCATGGAGATACAATAGAAACAAGTTTTTTGGCCTCCTGGGGTACGTTCCGATTCCATGGATAATTGTCCGGATATATCTTGTCTAGAGAATGACGTCACAGAGAAGAGTGTCTTTTGATTCTGAACGACATTATTGAACAATGTCCCTTTGACAGTACGCATTTTTAAGAACGCCGCCAGAAAATAATCAAAGTAAAATAAAGAACTAGGTACTTAGAAGAAGTTATTCCAAATTACACTGAGCATGCCTACTGTCATGCTCTTTAGTCCAGTCAACGAAGGATCATTTTGGGCAAATGACGGTTCAAAATCCGAAAGTTTTGAAACTTTGTTGCATTGTTCGGGAAGGTCTAGTAATGAACATATCAAAAGTCCTGACCCGTAGGTGGTGAGCGGGGGCGTGGGGACCACAAAATGGCTGCCAAAATCTGGTTTTTCTATAATATCTCGTTATCGCTGCATTGTAGAGTACAAGTACTTATTACAAAGTTGTAGAGAATAAAATTTGCTACAATTTTGATATAAAACAATTTTTCCCCAGATCAATGGTTCGCAAGTTATGATAAAGACAAGCGGAGCGTTTTGTTTGCTCTTTGCAAAAATGTTGAATTTTTCCTATTGCAACTGTAACTGTAACATATCGACTTCCGGTTTTAAATATTCAATTTAGCAGACATTTTTCTATCCAAATTAAAATTTTCAGATTTTGGGAACCCTTGTATAGCAACATTTTTAACAAAGAATGTAAATAATTTTTAACTTTTTTTCTTTAATTTTTGTGATTTTCTTACTATAATTTCTGAACTAATTGAGATAATGACCTCCGGTTTTCGGAATTGAATTTCTTAGACAATTTCCTATAATATACATTATATTACAAATTTTTATAGGCCTTGGTTAAGCTAAAATTTTAAGTTTTTTTCGAAGAGAAAATGGTAAAATTTTGGCATTTTAAAAATTTCTTGTGTTTAATCAGCTCTGTATTATAAACGAATTGAGATTTCATATTATTGATGAATAAAATCTGAGTAGGACTGAACAATATTACAAGACTATTATTGACTGGACTATAATATAGAGCTTATTAAACACAAGAAATTTTAAAAATATCAAAATTTTACCATTTTCTCTTTGGCAAAACTTTAAATTTTAGCTTAACCAAGGCCTATAAAAAATTTAATATAATGTATATTATAGGAAATTGTCTAAGAAATTCAATTCCGGAACCCGAAAGTCGATATCTCAATTAGTTTATAATATAGAGCTGATTAAACACAAGAAATATTTAAAATGCCAAAATTTTACCATTTTCTCTTCGAAAAAAACTTAAAATTTTAGCTTCACCAAGGCCTATAAAATTTTTTAACATAATGTATATTATAGGAAATTGTCTAAGAAATTCAATTCCGGAACCCGGAAGTCGATATCTCAATTCGTTTATAATATAGAGCTGATTAAACACAAGAAATTTTTAAAATGCCAAAATTTTACCATTTTCTCTTCGAAAAAAACTTAAATTTTTAGCTTAACCAAGGCCTATAAAAATTTTTAATATAATGTATATTATAGGAAATTGTCTAAGAAATTCAATTCCGGAAACCGGAGGTCATTATCTCAATTAGTTCAGAAATTATAGTAAGAAAATCACAAAAATTAAAGAAAAAAAATTAAAAATTATTTACATTCTTTGTTAAAAATGTTGCTATACAAGGGTTCCCAAAATCTGAAAATTTTAATTTGGATAGAAAAATGTCTGCTAAATTGAATATTTAAAACCGGAAGTCGATATGTTCATCTGTTTGAAAGTTACAGTTGCAGTAGGAAAAATTCAACATTTTTGCAAAGAGCAAACAAAACGCTCCGCTTGTCTTTATCATAACTTGCGAACCATTGATCTGGGGAAAAATTGTTTTATATCAAAATTGTAGCAAATTTTATTCTCTACAACTTTGTAATAAGTACTTGTACTCTACAATGCAGCGATAACGAGATATTATAGAAAAACCAGATTTTGGCAGCCATTTTGTGGTCCCTACGCCCCCGCTCACCACCTACGGGTCAGGACTTTTGATATGTTCATTACTAGACCTTCCCGAACAATGCTACCAAGTTTCAAAACTTTCGGATTTTGAACCGTCATTTTTCCTATTTTGACTGGACTACTTTTAGACCGCTGTCACTTTTGGTAATTAGAATTTGTGACTATTATATTTATCAGTGAACCATGGCGTTATTTGCAGAAATATATTAGATGCTTTTTAGTCCGTCAGCCCGCTGCCAAAAAGTGTAATGATAGTATAACGTATGCTCTCTAGGGTTTTGGCAGTTATGTATATAATGATCAATGAACAAGTAAAATTAGCGGGTGAGCGTGGAACTTGCACTAGACAAGTTGTTAGTTTATTGCTTTAAAAAATCACATTTTGCGATGATAGTATAACGTATGCCGAGCATACCAAACGATGTTTCATTAAAAAACATCCATCGGAATACGATCGGCATACGTGCAGCGTGGGTCCTAAGGGTCAACATGCGCCCTAAAAGTTTTAAGAAATACGTCATTTGTATATTACTATGTTCACTTCGTACTTTGAAGGTTTTTGAAAATTATTTTTGACAGCTGAGAATTTAAATTCATCAATTCTTTGTGTTATTTAAATCAATAATTAAAGTGTTATATTCTTATTATCTAATTTACCTACTGTTATTATTTTAACTTCAATTATTTACCAAATGTCAAAAATTATATTGAGGATTCATTGTGAAATCAGCAACAAATTTCCATATGTATTTATTATTTATTTATGTATTAAGTATGTTTGACCCACCGGTTTTGTATGCCGTTCGAAAATTACATAATTATACGTGATATCCAACTAAAACCACAATGGCATACGTTATACTGTCATAGCAATTGTTAGAAAATTCGCGCAACTTTATATAGGATTAAAACATTTATGTTCCAATCGATTCGTATGCCGTTCGACGAACTTGCATAATTAGATGCATATTTCATTTAAAAAACCAATGGCATACGTTATACTATCATCGCAAAATGTGATATTTTTTAGCAATAAACTAACAACTTATCTAGTGCAAGTTCCACGCTCACCCGCTAATTTTGCATGTTCATTGATCATTATATACATAACTGCCAAAACCCTAGAGAGCATACGTTATACTATCATTACACTTTTTGGCAGCGGGCTGACGGACTATTTAGAACAATTTTAAGAACGTCACCTGAAAATAATCCAAGTAGAATAAAGAACTAGATACTTATAGAAGTTTATTCCAAATTATACTGAAAGAGAATTGTCACCAAATATAATTATGTAGAAGACAAACACTTCATAATTTCTATATTATCATTCATTTTTACTAAAAAAAGATGCAAAACACCATAAAAATACTGCCACGCGAAACTGATTTTGACAGATATACACATAACAACTGAACTGCGCATGTCAGACAACTTTTAACTACCTCTTGGAGGTAGGTAGGATTTCATTGTCCGGACGTTCGTCTGGTAATGATTCTGAACAAAATTAAAAGTTACCTTGACAAATCTTCACTTGATTCTGAACGGTTTTGTGTAAAATATCTTGTCTGGACAATGTCCGGATACTGAATCGGAACGTACCCCTGAAGTGTAAACATAACAAACACACGTCGTTGACGTCTACCAGGCGCGCATCAAGAATTTGTGGTTGAGAGGGGCTAAGCATTTAAAAATGTGGAATATAAAAATTCTGTTATGAAAATCAATTGGAGTAACTTAATTAAGAAATAATATTTTGACAGTCATTTTTAAACTGATTGCGCCAACAACAAACGAGTTATGTTGTAAGTAAAATCTTAAATTTGAGTCATATGATTAATTGTGACGTCACGAAGCCACGTGGGTGTCAAGAACATTTGAAAAGATTACGTACTCAAAAAGCAAGTTGTGATGCTCCA
This sequence comes from Agonum fuliginosum, assembly GCA_947534325.1. Lineage (NCBI taxonomy): Eukaryota > Metazoa > Arthropoda > Insecta > Coleoptera > Carabidae > Agonum > Agonum fuliginosum. The sequence continues at coordinate 4,861,395 of OX384046.1, forward strand.
CGCATTTGGCCATCTCTTTCATGTTGTCATTCATAGATTTCGTCCCATCAATAGCCAGAATACGACATTTTAATATCTTTAGTTGAGCTACCACTAATGATATTAGAACAATATAAAGTCCATCCAGAACAATCATGCAGACAATATCTTCTATGTACAATAAAACTCCTTGTACTACGTAGAATAAAATATGTCCCAAGAAATTTCTGTTGAAACAAATTATTGTTAGTATTGTTTCATTATAAATACATAATTTATTGAACTGAAACTATATTATGGATCTTAATTTAACTCTGAGTGTTATTATTTGTCTGTCTTAATATTTCCAAACGATGATCAGGTTCCATTGTTATTTTATATTTTAATGACATGCATGCTTCAGTTGCTCATTCAAAAAGAAGTCAGTGTGTGTCGCTTGTCAAATAGCGGAGCCGCTTAGGTGTTTGAAAAAGATGAAGTAGTTTTTCCATCAAAAATTTAGGTTAATTTTACTTTATTTTTTATTTTGTAATTTAAACATATCCAAATAAAATTTTGTAAACAAGAGGCAAAAAAAGTTTTGACTAAAATAAAAATATTTAAATTAACAAATAAATTTAAAAACTTGTGACGAAGTGAAGTCGCCACGTAGCGATTTCGCGGTTTTTATTCCGCGACCACGTGGAGAGAGCAGAATTGTCAATAACTCCGGCAGTTTTAACCCCAGCGACCGAGAGTGTCACTTAGTGTCACATCTTCGAATCTGCTATCCAACCGTTGACGCCCGTGCATAAAGTACGTCACAAACTCGTAGAAGTTTCTAAAATACTAATAACCTAATAGCGAAATATAGCTACTAATATAACAATAATATTATGCGATTTATAATACCGTGGATGTTAATAATAATAATAATAATAATAATAAATCTTTTATTTCATTGACACATTATACATGTTTGGAAATCGTCATTTACGAATTATAGTCAGGAGTGGGAGTTTCTTTTTTTGGGAGATAGTTTTTTGGAGTCAAATATTGAAGTGGTTGCATTATTATAAAAAGATTGGCAAGCAGTAATTTAAGAGGAGAATTTTTGTTTGCAGCTCCCAGACGCCAAGCCTTTAATTTTGTTTACTCACGTTACGAATTATCAAATAAGTAAATATTGTATTATTTTGTGTTTGTTGTCAAGAGGTGTTGTATTACAAACTGTTGATTATTGGATGAAGTTTTAACTGTGAATCTTTTTATGTTTTTATGAAATATTTAATATCAATTTGAATAAATTGACTTGTGTTTAATTGTGCAATTTTAATTCCGCGGTTAATAAATATTAGACGTTTAATATGCACAGTAGAAAGTAGACGACTCAAAGTTAGAAAAATATCAACATATTATGCTCAACCAATTTTAAGACGATACTAGTATGAAAAATATTTCTTCAATACCAATTTTATTGACATTTCAATTCTTTTTACCTTCCGCTTACCTGTAAAGGAAGGTATTGGAATCATGCAAAAAATCGGGTTGTGAGTTTTAAGTGGATGAGCACGAATTAGGGTCCTTCCAACTCATTTTTGATAGTTTCTTGATGATGTCTGTATGTATGTGTGTGTGTGCGTGTGTGTGTGTGTGTGCGCGCGTGTGTGTGTGTGTGTGTGTGTGTGTGTGTGTGTGTGTGTGGTCCGGGCCGATGCCGGATGTCGCATAACTCAATTACGAATTACCCAAAAATTTTGATATTTGGTATTTTACAATTGTATACGAATAGGAAGAGCTCATTAGATTTTGGTACAAATATCTTCACCGGAAGTGATATTTTTTGAAGATTGAAAAAGATAATTGTCAAAAATTTATATAAATTTACATAAATATAGTATTTATTTGTAATAAGAATAAGAGGCAAAGTTATTTGCAACTTACGTTATAAAAAAAATTGTCTTTATCTGGTAGCATTAAAGAACTGCAGTAAAATTTAAAAAATAAATTTATCAGATAAAACGTTGAAATCTTGTAATCCATGTTCGGTTGATTTTTGTTTCTGCGTAAAAAATATTGACAGGTGAGACGGGTGACAAGTTGACATACTAGCGCCATATAAGTCATAAGTAAGATATTAAATGTAGTAATTGAATGGAGGCTGGCTTCAACACAGAAGAGTTGAATCTTTTGATTCAGGTGATGCAAATTTCTGTGTTTGAATATTTATATTTTTACTTATATTTTAGGGACAGCGGATTGTATACGTATACATTTATGTTTATAAGTCTAGATATGACGGAAGGTTGTGTGCAGGCCACTTCAGATTTTTTTAATATTAAAATAATTTGGCAACCATAAACATTACGAGCATAAATTCAACACTCCCACTTTGCCAGATTATTTGATTAACGTTTACTAATCATGTTTTATTTCAGATGTAGAGATTAGTTTCTTTATTTGATTTCCATTTACTATCTTCGTTAGGACGTCTGCGGGCATATTCTCTGAAGCTATTTTCACATTTTTATTTTCTACTTGTTCTCTAATGTACTTGAATTTTATGTCAATATGTTTTTAGTTCTAGAGTGATATAATGAATTTTCAGCCATAGCTATCAGGTAAAAATCTTATCATGTTCAGATCATAAAAAAATTGAATAATCCATGCATTTTCTCTACATCCACGTGTCAACGCCATAAATTCTGCTTCCGCTGCCGATAGCGCAACAGTTTTTGTTTGTTTGTGTGTCTGTTATGTAACTGCTCCATTTGCCAAGGTAAATACATATCCTGTAAATGAGCGACGCTCATCCACATTAGAAGCCCAATCAGTAGGGTGGCCGATATATCGATAAATATCGATATGTTTTCATTATCGATATTTCGATATTGAAATTTTTACCATATCGATATATTGAAATATCGATATATCAAAAATTTCGGTATTTCCTATATATCGATAGTTTTGATATATCAATATTTTCGATATATCGATAATTTTTATATATCGATATTTTCGATATATCGATAATTTTGATATATCGATATTTTTGATATATCGATATTTTCGATATATCGATATTTTCGATATATCGATATTTTCGATATATCGATATATCGATATTTCCGATTTGTCTATACTTTCGATATAAAGATATTTTCGATATGTATTATATTTTTGATATATCGATATTTTCGATATGTATTATATTTTTGATATATCGATATTTTTGATATATCGATATTTTTGATATAGGTATATCTATACATTTATGATACTATATTTTTGATACCTTATCTACAACAATAAGTTACATAAGTATATTTTATAATTGTACTAAGATATTATGAATATTGGATCCCCAATGTATGGATATGTAATGTGGGGTTGTATGAATAATTGAATACTGAATAGGTGATATTGAAATGATAATGATATCTGAGATGTTTGTCATCTGGAAAGTGGGTTAAGGTTTATTTAACGTAATTCACAAATAATAAAGAATAATATGTACCGAAAATATTAATATACCATTGGAAATATCGACATATCGAAATTATCGATATCGCATATATGAAAAATATCGATATATCAAAAATATCGGTATATCGAAAATATCGATATATCGAAAATATCGATATGTCGAAAATATCGATATATCGAAGATATCGGTATGTTAATATATCGATATATATATCGATATCATATTAATATTGTCCAGCCCTACCAATCAGCATCCGTGTAACCAATAAGTTTGCTACCTTGTTTTGAGTACTCAACGTTTTTCGTAGCTTATTGTAAATACCTTAATACTATGTTTGCTGCTTTCCAATATTCTAAACCAGGATTTAAACAAAATTGACTTAAAATGTTACCGGAAACATCAGATCTGGCCGTGTTGTTGCTAAATACATAAGACTATATGGATATTTTGACATGTTTTTAACATCTTCTTCAGTTTTTGGACATGAATCTTTGTTTAATTTCGTATCAATATCAAGTGCTGTTGAAATTGGTTTACAATTTTGCATACAAAATCGTTGCAAAATATCTTCAGCATATTTTCTTTGGTTATAGTCCGACAGCCGTAAGCCGAACCTTATTTTGTTCTGTTAAGTTTTTTTTTATTGTTGAAATTATTCTCTCTAGGTATAAGGAATCAAAAAATACCGGGTACCTTTGGGCATCTTGTTTTATTCAAGATGGCGTCTTCCGCTAGTGCGGACGTTAAAGGCTTGAACCTTGCGTTTTGTGTTAGAAGCATGAAAGTCGGTAAACATATATATGAGACCTCTCTTAAAAATAAAAATAGAGGTGCCACCCCCGGGGTAGTCCATGGGCCAGCTAGCCAAATTCAAGAAATGTCATTTTCACCTGTCAATAATTATACCTATGTCAAACCAAACTGATTTATATTTAAAATTGATAACATTTTGCATTTGTATACAGAATTCCGACAGAATAAAACGATTCTAACAGCTACACATAAAAATTATTGCAAAATTCACTAGATTTCTTTAAAACATCACTTGAATATCATTCATTTTTACCTTCCGCTTACCTGTAAAGGAAGGTATTGGAATCATGCAAAAAATCGGGTGGTGAATTTTTAGTGGATGAGCACGAATTAGGGTCCTTACAACTCATTTTTGATAGTTTCACGATGATGTCTGTGTGTATGTGTGTGTGTGTGTGTGTGTGTGTGTGTGTGGTCAAGGGTTGTTAGTCGCATAACTCAAATACGAATTACCCGAAAATTTTGATATTTGGTATTTAACATTTGTATATAAATTGGAAGAGCTCCCTAGATTTTGGTACAAATATCTTCATCGGAAGTGATATTTTTTGAAGATTGAAAAGGTTAATTGTCAAAATTGTATATAAATTTGGAAAAATATAGTATATATTTGTAATGAGAATAAGAGGAAAAGTTATTTGCAACTTACGTTATAAAAAAATTGTCTTTATCTGGTAGCATTAAAAAACTGCAGTAAAATTTAAAAAATAAATTTATCAAATAAAACGTTGATATCTTGTAATCCATGATCGGTTGATTTTTACTTCCTTGTACGAAGTAAGGAAGTATTGTAATCGCGAAAAATTTCGGTTCTCAGATTTTGACGGAAATATCCGTTTTGACCTTTTCTGAATCCATTATGACTAGTTTCGACGTGACGTCTGTACGTACGTACGTACGTACGTACGTACGTACGTACGTACGTACGGACGGACGGACGTATGTGTGTCGCATAACTCAAATACGGTTAGACGTAGAAAGTTGAAATTTTGTATTTAGGACTGTTATAGCATCTAGTTGTGCACCTCCTATTTTTGGTTTCAGTCTACAAACCGGAAGTAGTACTTTTTAAAAATATTTCGATAAATATTTAATTTTAGACAATTTTTTTTATTTTAAATGAAAGATTATGTGATTATTACCTACAATCGGTATTTTATAAATATTTTTGTATCTGCTATCATTTAAAAATAATTAAAGTATATATTTATAATTTATAGTATTTCGGTATCTTGTAGTCCATGATCGATTAACATTTGTTACTACGTAAAATTTAAATGATTATGATATGACAGTGACAATAGTAAAATATGCTTTATATCTTCTTCTGCAGTTTAAATAAAATGACTAAAATATATTTGTGAGTATACTAGTATAATAAGTTAAAAGAATTTTTAATATTATTTTACATTTTAGTTATTAAGAAAAGTATGAACACACAAGGCGTACAAGGAAGTCATGTGGTGTCCACGTCAGATTTTTGTTTCTGCGTAAAAAATATTGACAGGTGAGACGGGTGACAAGTTGGCATACTAGCGCTATATAAGTCCTAAGTAAGATATTAAATGTAGTAATTGAACGGAGGATGGCTTCAATACAGCAGAGTTTTCCTGTGAATGAATCTTTTTATTCAGGTGATGCAAATTTCTGTGTTTGAATATTTGAGATTTTTATTTGTATATTTTAAATGGGCACCGGATTGCACGTATACATTTCTGTTTAAAATCTAGATATGGCGGAAGGTTGTGTGATGGCCACGTCAGATTTTTTGTTCTAAAATTAATAGTTCTAATATTTATAGATTAACTTAACTAGAACCTAAAATTATGCTGTGCAATGCAAATAAAATTTAACCAGTAGTTAAGGTTAACCTATTGTCAGCTAACTATCAGTTTTAACCCGAACTCGTGCAAATGGCCATTAATGTACTTTAAAAATGATACGATCGAAAGTTTGTTGAAAGCGGATCATTACTTCCATAGATATAGCCGTTTTTTAAAAGCAACGCCGGTCATCTTGTATTGGCCGCCATTTCTATTAGCTACCACTTGAGGATGGCAATCATGGTTTTTAATGATCCTTATACTCATATATAACTATGGTTAAAAGAAAACTTAGTACCCCCA
>OX384046.1:4872778-5106778 GCA_947534325.1 Agonum fuliginosum
GAATTATTGTCCGAAAATGAATTCAATAATTGGGATGAGTTAAAAACTCATTTAAAAAATAATTACTGTGACAAAAGCACTGCCGAAACAATTTTACTAGAAATCTTACAAATAAGGAATACTAAAACTAATGTAGATAAAATCTTGGAAATAATATCGCACAAATTTGCTCAGTATAAATCAAAAATTTTGCTTAAGGAATATAATCAATTGCAGAAAAATGCGATTATTAGAGAAAATCAAAAATTAGTAGTTTCACATTTTATAACTCTCCTACCTTTGGCAATAAGAGGAGCAATTATTGTGAAAGAACCGAGCACTTTAGAAGAATGCGAACGTTTGTTAAGAAACGAATTTAATTATTCCCAACAAAATATTACTTTCAATCCACCACCAAAGAAATTACCAGCTCAACAATTCCCATCCAAACCAGTTCAATTCAATAACAATCAAACCCAATCAAAACCTTTTGCACCCCGACAAAATTTGAAAAACTTTTTTGAAACAAAACGAACATTTCAACCAAAACCAATGACGCAACAAACGAGAATTACTACGCCAATGTCAACGCAGACGATAAGACAGAATTATCATCTCAACGATAGTTCAGATGAACGACCAGAACAAAACGCTGACGAATACGAAAACGTAGTAGAACAAGACGATGAACTTGAAAATGATTCTTTTTTAGAATTAGAAACAGACATGACCGAACAAAATACGTAATGTCGAGTTTAACAAACAACTTACCGTCATTACAAATTAACGATTACGTAATATTATTAGACACAGGCTCAAGCATAAATTTAATTCATCCAGATTTAGTTAACTTAAAAAATCTGACGTGGACACCACATGACTTCCTTGTACGCCTTGTGTGTTCATACTTTTCTTAATAACTAAAATGTAAAATAATATTAAAAATTCTTTTAACTTATTATACTAGTATACTCACAAATATATTTTAGTCATTTTATTTAAACTGCAGAAGAAGATATAAAGCATATTTTACTATTGTCACTGTCATGTCATAATCATTTAAATTTTACGTAGTAACAAATGTTAATCGATCATGGACTACAAGATACCGAAATACTATAAATTATAAATATATACTTTAATTATTTTTAAATGATAGCAGATACAAAAATATTTATAAAATACCGATTGTAGGTAATAATCACATAATCTTTCATTTAAAATAAAAAAAATTGTCTAAAATTAAATATTTATCGAAATATTTTTAAAAAGTACTACTTCCGGTTTGTAGACTGAAACCAAAAATAGGAGGTGCACAACTAGATGCTATAACAGTCCTAAATACAAAATTTCAACTTTCTACGTCTAACCGTATTTGAGTTATGCGACACACATACGTCCGTCCGTCCGTACGTACGTACGTACGTACGTACGTACGTACGTACGTACGTACAGACGTCACGTCGAAACTAGTCATAATGGATTCAGAAAAGGTCAAAACGGATATTTCCGTCAAAATCTGAGAACCGAAATTTTTCGCGATTACAATACTTCCTTACTTCGTACAAGGAAGTAAAAATATGAAAACTCATGAAGAAAAGTGTACGTTTACAACCGTAAACGGTAAAACTACTATTTCACATTTTGTTATACTAAAAATAAATAAAATTCCACTGAAATGTTACGTTCACAAATTCCACAAACAATATAATTTATTGTTAGGAATTGAAGCATTCAAAAAACTAAACATTCAAATCAATTTCATTAAAAACTCTGTTAATATACAAGGAAAAGAAAAGAAACTAGAAAACGATTTCAAAACTTGCAAACAAAATAATAATATTCAAATTCGATCAGAACACTTGAATCAAATTGAAAAATCAAAATTAAAAACAATTATAAATAATTACGAAGACCTTTTTCCAAAAGCTAACGAAAAATTATCTAGTACAAATTTATGTGAACATAATATAATTGTTAATAATGAAACTCCTATTTATACAAAAAATTATAGACTTCCAATAATTTATGATAATGATATTGAAGAACACATTCAAACTATGCTAAGAGAAAATGTAATTCAACCATCTCACTCTCCATGGAATTCGCCTATTTGGATAGTTCCAAAAAAATTAGACGCCTCCGGTAAACGTAAAACGAGACTTGTAATTGATTTTAGAAAATTAAATTCTCAAACTAAAGATGACAAATTTCCAATTCCAAATATTGACACACTATTAGATCACATCGGACACTCAAAATATTTCACGACTTTAGACTTGCATTCAGGCTTTCATCAAATTCCTATGAACAAAAATGATATTGAAAAAACAGCATTCTCTACTACATCAGGTCATTATGAATTTTTACGAATGCCATTTGGTCTCAAAAATGCACCAGCGACTTTTCAAAGAATGATGAATATTGCACTAGGAGATTTAGTAAACAAAATTTGTCTAGTTTATTTGGATGACGTAATAATTTTTGGCAAAAATCTTGAAGAACATCTGCACAACATTCTACTAGTTTTTGAAAAATTAAGAAAAGCAAATCTAAAAATCCAGATGGATAAATCTGAATTCCTGAAAACACAAACAAAATACTTAGGATATATTATTACGCAAGATGGAATTAAAACAGATCCCTCTAAAATAGAAAAAATTCAAAATCTCAATATTCCTAAAACAAAGAAAGAAATCAAGCAATTTCTTGGTACAATAGGATGGTACCGCAAATTTATTCCAAATTTTGCAAAACTTACTAAGCCTCTTACTTTATGCTTAAAAAATGGTCAAAACATTGATATTTATAATGAGTCATACAGGAAAAGTTTTAATGAATGTAAAGAAATTCTCACTTCATCTCCTATACTACAATTTTCAAATTTCAATAAAGATTTTATATTAACTACAGATGCCTCCGATTATGCCATCGGATCAGTTTTATTACAAAAAGACGAAAACGGTAAAGAAATGCCGATAGCATATTTTTCAAAAACATTAGGTAACGCTGAACAAAATTATAGCACCATCGAAAAAGAACTTTTAGCAATAATAGAATCTGTTAGAAATTTTAGACCTTATCTATTTGGCAGAAAATTTGTTATCAAAACAGATCATAGACCTTTATGTTGGTTGTTTAATATGAAAAATCCTAATCAAAAGCTTATGCGGTGGAAAATTGAACTAAATGAATATAATTTCGACATAGAATACTTGCAAGGAAAAATGAACGTTATAGCCGACAATCTTTCTCGTCAACGTGACAAAACACAAATCCACAATAAAATCGGTGACGTAACAGAAACAAAAATATTTGCCCATTGTATTTCTGAAGATATTGAAATGAGTAAAGGTTTAGCAGATCAAGTCAATAAGAAATTTGACAGTAAAAATTTTTGTAGAAACCTAAATCAAAAAAATAAAAACATAATTATTCAAAATTATAATAATCAAACAATTATCCACTTAATAACAAAAGAACGATATAACGAAAGACCATCAATTAAAAACCTAGACAAACCATTAAAAGAATTAAGAGATTATCTTATTCTTAATGAAATTTTTGAAATTAATATACCTCTTCTAGGATGCGGATTAGATAAATTAGAATGGAATCAAGTATCAGCGAAAATATTAAAAATATTTGAAGACACAAATATACAAATTAACGCTTACAAACTTCCTACAGTAAATTTACATGACAATGAATCAGTTTCTTCAAATCAAAATACAGTACACTCAGATCCAGAAAATTTAGTTAACGGATTAAGATATGTAGAAGATAGAATCAATATAGCCGATAATCAGTTAATATTTGAAACACATAATTTTGAAACTGAAATAGAAATAACAAAATTATTCGAAAATAGAAAACAACGAATTCATTGTAAATTCAATCAACAAAATCCTAACGATGAAATACTAAACTTTCTAAAAGGATATATTGTTCCAAAAATAAAATATTTAGCCATTTTTAATGAAAAAGACTTAGATCTCAAATTTTCAAAAATTATAAAAGAAAATTTTGAATTTAACACGATTAATATAGTTGCTTGTAACAAAATAGTAGAAGACATTGAGAACGATGATGAACAGATAGAAATAATTCACGACTTCCACACAGGTTTAACAAACCATAGAGGAATAATAGCAACACTCAATGCACTAAAAGAAAAGTATTTTTGGCCCAAAATGATAAACAATATCACCGAATATATAAATAAATGTGAACTTTGTAAATTAAATAAATACAACAGAAAACCAATTCCAGCAATAGATAATTTAACACCAACACCCGCAAAACCATTTGACATAATAAACATTGACGTTCTTTGTTTAAATAAAAATAACTTTTTAACAATTTTTGATCAGTTCTCGAAACACGGTCAAGTATGCCCGTTAGAATATAAAAGCTCAAATAACATATTACAGAAATTAATTCAATACTTCCAAATTTATACCATACCAAATAAAATAATTATGGATGCAGGACCTGAATTTAAAGGTAACATTTTACAAGACCTATTCAAACTTAGAAATATTGAAAGTCACGTAACTTGCGTGAGTAACCCTAAAAGCAACGCAGTTGAAAGATTCCACTCAACACTTATAGAACATCTCAGACTTCTCGAAAATAATAACCATTTTAGAACTAAAACATTCTTAGAAAAACTTGACTTAGCAGTTTTAGCTTATAATAATACCAAACACTCTGTAACAAAATTAACTCCTAATGAAATACTTTTTGGCAAAAATAACCAAATCCCATTTAGAACTATTCCACTCATCCAGGAAGAAATAATACAAAATTATCAAACAGAACAAGAAGAATTATTTAAAATTATTAATGGTAAAATAAAAACAGAGAAACAAAAACGTTACAAAGAGAATGATAATCCCCTACAAATAAAAGATACAATTTACGTGAAAGAAAACCCAAGACTAATTAAAAAATTCAAAAAACCATTATTTAGAAAATATAAAGTTCAACATTACGACCCAATATTAGGAAAAGTAAAAATTAAAGATCAAGTAGCCGAAAAAAATGTTCGGATTAACAAAGTAAAACAATAAATTATTGTTACAGATGTACTGCTCAACTTACGGACATTTCAAATGACAATGGATTTCACTTAACAAAATTAGGGAAAACACAAATAAAAACTACCGACAAAATAATCTACTTTAATTATAACATTACCCCAATCCATGACGAATTTATTAAAATAATAAAACTAAAAGACACTCTTCTTTTGCAAATTAATAATTCGAAAGAAAAAGAAATGTTTCAAGACTACATTAATATTCTTAAATACAATTTTAACGATCTAGAAAACCAAATTTATAAAATATTCCATAGAATTTCAAAACGCGGCTTAATTAACGGAATAGGAACCATCATTAAATCAATCTCTGGAAATTTAGATGCTTCAGATGGAGAACGTTATGATAAAATTCTCGAACAAATTAAAAATAATGAAAAATCATTACAGGATCAAACTAATCAAAATTTGAAAATTAGCAGAGAAATGATTGATAAATTTAATAACCAAATTGAAAATATCAAAAGTAATGAAAATGAGTTGAAAAGACAAATAGTAAATATGCAAGTGATTTTAAAAGAAAATCTGAATTGGATAGGAAAAATCCATATAGAAAATAGTTTTCAGAAATTAATATTCATAATTCAGAACCTAAGTGATCTAACCAAACAAATTGAAATTAGTCTCACTTTCTGTAGCCTAAGAAAATTACACACAAGTATTATTGACCCGTACAATATTAGAAAAATAACACAAAACAAAGACATTTGGCAACTAAATGAAATTATAGAAACTTACTGTCGACACGACAATGAACAAATACACTTCCTTATTAATATCCCTATTTTTTCGTCGCAAACTTATGATTTATATCAATTTACTCCTCTACCTTTTATGAAACACAACCAAATTTTACAACTAAACGAAAAACAAACCATGTACTTTACAAATAATAATGATAATTTTAAGATAAATAATTGTATTCTCGTTAATAAAATATATTATTGCAAAACCGAATATATAGTTATAAATAAATGTATCACTAATATGTTAAGATTTCAAACGAATGATGACTGTAAATATCATACTTTAGAAATAGAAAATACTTTTGAGAAAATTCAAAACACAAATGAATTAATTATAATAAGTCCCAAGGAACAACAAATTCAAATTAATTGTGAAAGTAATACACTTAATAAAAAATTAAAAGGTATATTCAAATTTAAACTAATTAATAAATGCGTAATAAACAATTTTAAGTTTGACACAATTCAAGAAACGTATAAAGAAATAATATTCGAAACTTTCAATTTTAATAAAACATTTCAAGAAATAAATGCACCAAATTTAGATGAAATAAACAAAATTAATATAACAATTAAAGAGTTGTCGCAAATAAGTGAAATTACCTCACAAAATGATAACAATCATCATTTCTATATTATTTATAGTTTGTTATTCTTAGTAATATGTCTTGTACTATTATATAAGTTTAGAATTAAGTTTTTCACTTGTTGTAAAATAAATAAAAAACCCAGTAACAATAAGGAACCTGTAGAATTAAGTCCAATTAATTAATAATTATTGTAAAATCTCAGAAGGGAGGAATTATGTATTGGCTACCCTTTATTCTACAATAATTATTCCAAGTCAGCACTTCTAGCTGTATTTTTCCATTATGATAAGAAATGTAATAAAACCCCCTGCGAACAAGCAAAGATGTTCACTTGCTGCTCGCTTGCTCATGTAATATCTTGTACTCAACACGTGTAAACACGTTTAATAAAATAAAATTAATTTTTTTCAAATATATTAAATCAAAATATTTAATTTGTATGTGTATGTGTATGTGTATGTGTATGTGTATGTGTATGTGTATGTGTATGTGTATGTGTATGTGTATGTGTATGTGTATGTGTATGTGTATGTGTATGTGTATGTGTATGTGTATGTGTATGTGTATGTGTATGTGTATGTGTATGTGTATGTGTATGTGTATGTGTATGTGTATGTGTATGTGTATGTGTATGTGTATGTGTATGTGTATGTGTATGTGTATGTGTATGTGTATGTGTATGTGTATGTGTATGTGTATGTGTATGTGTATGTGTATGTGTATGATGTGTATGTGTATGTGTATGTGTATGTGTATGTGTATGTGTATGTGTATGTGTATGTGTATGTGTATGTGTATGTGTATGTGTCTGTATGTGCGCCTACTATAGTCTTTCGTTCTGATTCATAATCTAAAATTCTACTGTACATAAAATTCTAATATTTTGCAATATACATTTATATATGTTAATGAAGAGCTGATAAGATTTTGGTAAAAATCTGCCAACCGGAAATGGTATTTTCTTGAAGCATTTTAACATTTTTTGCAAAAAATATAGAAAATACTGCGATAGTTACAATTTGTCATTCGACATTTGAAAGAACAAATTATCTTTTACAATATTTATTTGACATCGTTTCTATATCTCTTACCAATAAAAGAAAATTAATTTTCAAAAATTTGTAATTTTACCTACCACGATTTGTAAATTATAATATAGGAACAAAATTTAAAAACAAAAATGAAATGTCAATGTGATAGATGAACAGACGTATACACACTTGTATACACAGTTTCTGAAATTTTTGTGACACCATTTTTAAATATAAATATATTATTAACTGGGTTTGAAACTTAAATTAAAAACTGACTGATTTCCATTACGTTTTTATCTTTTTATCCTTCCATTAAACGTATTCAGTCAAGAAGTATCATCGATTCATTATTATTATTATCACTGGATATAAGGTAATAAAAATAAAAATTTTATCTACAAAGAACTAATTTGATTTCAATGCCAATAGGAATCGGTACTTTGCTTGAAGAACTATATCAAAAATTACAAAAAGTAGCCTAACCAAATCCAAATTCACATATTACAGTGTCAAGGCGGGAGGTTATGTGCTGGCCACAACAGATTTTTTTTTTCAAGAGAAAGTTGAGAAAGTTTGGCTTTTTTTCGTATTTTTTGTGTTTAATGAACTGTAACTTCTAAACGAATAATGACATCGACTTCCGGTTTCTTGCATTCAATTCTACGTACATTTTTCTATAAGATGTATTGTATTATAAATTTACTAGGGTTTTAGTGTAGCTAAAATTTTGAGATTCTCTCCGAGAGAAAGTTGAGAATTTCTAGTTTTTTTCGTATTTTTTGTATTTAATGACCTGCAACTTCCAAACGGATAATGATATCGATTTCCGGTTTCTTTTACGTACATTTTGCTATAAGATACATTATACTCAAAATTTACTAGGGCCTTAGTGTAGCTAAAATTTTAAAATTTTCTCCAAGAGTAAACTGTTAAATTTTTTAAAAATTCGTTTACATTGTGTTTAATGAACTGTAACTTCCAAACGGATAATGATATCGACTTCCGGTTTCTTGCATTCTATTCTACCTACATTTTTCTATAAGATACATTATACTAAAATTTAAACTAGGGCCTTAGGGTAGTTAAAATTTTAATATTTTCTTCGAGGGAAAACAGTGAAATTTAAAAATTTTCCGTATTTATTGTGTTTAATGAACTGTAACTTCTAAACGGATAATAATATCGACTTCCGGTTTCTTGCGTTAAATTCTACAAACGTTTTTCTATAAGATACCTTATTTTTTTAAATTTCGGAGGACCTTAGTTAAGCCTATATTTTAAGATTTTCCTCATTATTAATAGCAACGGTCTCGATATCTATTGTACACAAATGTTTTCCTTCGCGATCTGTACTGCGTACGCCCATGTCAAGTTTTATAAATATAATGTATCCAATAGAGAAATGTATGTATCTGTTCAGAAGTTATAGTTCATTAAACACAAAAAATCTGACGTGGACACCACATGACTTCCTTGTACGCCTTGTTTGTTCATAATTTTCTTAATAACTAAAATGTAGAATAATATAAAAAATTCTTTAACTTATTATACTAGTATACTCACAAATATATTTTAGTCATTTTATTTAAACTGCAGAAGAAGATATAAACGATATTTTACTATTGTCACTGCTACTGTCACTGTCATGTCATAATCATTTAAATTTTACCTAGTAACAAATGTTAATCGATCATGGACTACAAGATACCGAAATATTAAATTATAAGTAGGTATATACTTTAATTATTCTTAAATGATAGAAGATACAGAAAAATTTATAAAATACCGATTGTAGATAATAATCACATAATCTTTCATTTAAAATAAAAAAAATTGCCTAAAATTAATTATTTATCAATTTTTTTTTTAAATTTACTACTTCCGGTTTGTAGATTGAAACCAAAAATAGGAGGTGCACAACTAGATGCTATAACAGTCCTAAATACAAAATTTCAGCTTTCTACGTCTAACCGTATTTGAGTTATGCGACACACATACGTCCGTACGCACGTACGCACGTACGTACAGACGTCACGACGAAACTAGTCATAATGGATTCAGAAAAGGTCAAAACGGATATTTCCGTCAAAATCTGAGAACCGAAATTTTTCGCGATTACAATACTTCCTTACTTCGTACAAGGAAGTAAAAATACGAAAAAGGCTAGAATTTCTTAACTTTCTCTTGGAAAAATATAAAAATGCGCTAATAGACTAATACCTTAAAAGATTTTTAAAATAATGTAGATACCTTATAGAAAAATGTTCATAGAATTCAGTGCAAGAAACCGTGGGGTTGATATTTTTATCCGTTAATAAATATCAGCAGTTTTTGTGAGAGGAGACTAAATATCGACTTATTTTTAAATGATAGAAAACTGTGCCACTTACAAGAATATCACCTTTTCTATAGGAATTTTAGTCCTCTATAATTATTTACTATAACAGTTTTCCTAGTATCATAAACCATTTACAAGATAAATGCAAAAAACAAAAAAATTGATATGCAACACGCAATACACGACCTCTGCACAGCCTCAGAGAGTGGCTCCACTTTTTTAAGAGGGAGGTCTCATGTATAAATATGAATATACGAGAAACTTATATTTATGACAAAATAAACACAAATTTGCACGGTATCTAAATATTTAATACAGGGATGGCCGCCATCTTAAATTCTGAGGCTTGCCCAAAGGTACTGCGTATTTTCTGAATCTACATACCCTAAACATGAAATACCAACATTAAAAAAACTTAATATTTCAAAACACGGTT
Source organism: Agonum fuliginosum (assembly GCA_947534325.1). Lineage (NCBI taxonomy): Eukaryota > Metazoa > Arthropoda > Insecta > Coleoptera > Carabidae > Agonum > Agonum fuliginosum. Next base: position 4,883,006 of record OX384046.1, read on the forward strand.
CCATCAAAAATCCCTGATTGGCTGCCGGACTATTATGCTTATAATAAAATATGGCTTTCTTTACTCAATATCATTTAAATTTGATCCAAAAATAAGCAAATCATCAACGTATACAGTTATTATTAACAGGCGATCATGAAAAGAAGAAATATATACACATGGATCAGCATGAGTCATGCTGCATGACTCACTTTAAAGTTCAGTTTCATGAGATATTCATTAAAACATTTATTATATTCTCTCCCGGATTGTTTTAACCCATACAATGATCGTTTTAATAAACATACCAAATTTTCCTCACCTTCTTTTATAAAATCCAGGTGGTTGATACATAAAAATCTCTTCGTTAAAATTTCCATTTAAATAGGCTGATTTTACGTCCATTTATTTATTTAAACCGATGTGGCAACATACATGCCAGTCTAGTTCTGCTGCTAGAGCAAGAAGAATCTAATACTTTGCCATTTAACAACTGGTGAGAATGTTTCATGATAATCTATGTCCGGTATTTGTGCGTAACCTTGAGCAACAAGTCTAGCTTTATAACGATCTATTTCGCCGACATTCCTAAATTTTCGGTGGCGAACCCATTTTGATTCAATAATTCTTCTATTTGCAGTCTTTAGAACCTAAATCCATGTTCCTTTTGTCTTTAATGAATTTATTTCTTCTTCCACACATTTCATCCATTTTTCCTTTTGTTTACTCTTCATGGCATCTTTATAACTTTTAGGATCTTGATCAATATAGATAAGTTAGTTATTGTAGTTACAGCAGAACTGAAAAATTTTATTTTTTGTTTTCATAGGAAAACAGATAAATCAAAATTGTAACAAATTTGTCGAATTTTTAACTTCTTGTAATAGGAAAACAATTTTTTGAATACATATTGTAGACAATAACATTATTTAAGATACAATGTTATTTTAAAAATCCTATTAATTCATAAATTTTGAGGATATTCCAGAAAAACTCTTCATATCTTCAAAAAACTACCACTTCCGGTTGCACGATCAACACCAATATCTAATCAGATGTAATCTAGGGTGTCAGAATATTATATAAAAAATTTCAAATTTTTTTATTAGGTGGTATTTGAGTTATCGTACCTCCAACATCCAACACACACACATACGAAATTATCAAAATCGTGTTCTAGGTAAAAATGGATATACCATTTAATGGCAAATTTTATGCTCTATAATATCCTACATAACAATAATTTATCTCGTAATATTAATTATACGAGATAAATAAATAAAACTAAAAGTGGCGGACATTTTTTCAAAATGACAGCCGTCTGTAGTACTTAAGACTGCGTTCGAAGTGCACTAAAATTTCAAGCATACAAATCTCAAGAACTATTGCACTTAAAGGGATCCGGTTTTCAAATTTGTATTTAGTATTTAAATATCTATGTCACCATATATAACATTTTTGTTTATTGTTTAAATTTTTAATACAATAATTAAATTCTCCAGTACTAGAAAAATAAATGTATTGAAATTAGTCTCCTAACAAAGAATATATGATATTGTTTATAAATATAATTTCAAAAATCGTATATATTCAACAGTTTTTGAAATTTGTACGAATAAAAAAATGTAGGGCTGAGCGCCCGCCATAATGCATTTTAGCGAGTAAATAGTTCAGCTTCTTGTCACTAGGATATCGGTCGGTTAAGAAGAGACCGGTAGACGGTAGTGGACCCGGCTGTTCAAATTCGTTCCAGGTAGTTGAAGCGAGAACATTTTCATTTACTGCAATTTGTACTGAGATATTTATAAGCGTTTTATAGGCGAAAAATTGAACTGTGGAGGAAAACAAACAGATTGACAGTTGACATTTTATTCTTTGAATTAACGGGCTTAACAAGTTATGTTAAGATAAAATATAAAAAGATTTACTTTGATTTAAAGGATTAAAAGTTTATTTTGAAATTAACGGGGTTAATAACAGTTATGTTAAGATTATTATAGTTTGTGCTGCTGAGGGAAAACTCTGCTAATTCAAATACAGAAGTTTTTCCAAGATTTAAAGTTTGATTTATAGGATTGAAATAACTGTTAGTGTTGCTATCGAAAAACAATCTACTGCTCAATACCTGGAATAAGGTGCTTTCCATGGATTAACGGTTAAATAACAGTTGTATAGGTATATAAATTGTGCTGCTTGCTAAGGGAAGGGTAAAACCTTCACTTTCACTTGTGATCTTGATTTGACAATATCGTTTTGTACATTGTTAAAGAGTTAAGTTTCGCTTATTATTGTTAAATATGGGCCGCAAATCTTTAATTGCTCCAAGCAAAATTAATATGAAAAATAAAAAGTCGAGAGTTGCAAAATCTAAGTGGAAGCTTAAAAAAAGTTTAAAAGTTCTAAATTACTTATTTTTTATTACAACTCAAGAAATCAAATTCTTTCTTTAAATAGTATGTGTACCAACATAATTATCACTTTTTCTTTTTATATTGCTACAAGCTTCAAGTGTTTATAAAATTTGTAATTGATGTATAGATATTTGAAGATGCATTGTGCTACTACAACTATATAAAATTTACTGAAAGGTGTAAAGTGTAAAAAAAACTCGAAATCTCAGTAATACAGCATTTAATCTTCTTGCATAACCGACGTTTCGGTTTACAGTTAAACCTTCAAGGTCTAAAATTTACAACAATGTATATACCTAATCTTTTAGGTAATTGTTTTATATACATTGTTGTAATGATTGTTGTAAATTTTAGACCCTAAAGAAAGTTCCAGTGCTAACCGAAACGTCGGTTAGGGTTAGGTATGTAAGAAAAATAGATGTTGTATAACTGAGCTTTCGAGTATTTTTTACACATTACAATAAAAAACAGTCGAAAAAACATTAATTTAATTAACTGAAAGGAGGGGGTGCGGCAAAAATTACCCCCTCCCTAAGATTATTATTTGTTTCTAAAAATAGACTAATATTCCAATCATTATTATACTATTTCTTACTGACGCAGAATTAAAAGTAATATTTTTATTTATTTTTGCACAAGGTGTTGAAAATTCTTTTTAAAATATTTGACTTTGAATCGGTACCTATTAATGTAGCAACAAAATATGATATTATGTTAATACAAATACAATATTATGTAAAAATTTCAAGTTTTACATTAAATAAATAACAAGTACTACAGCAAATTGATTTTATCAGTACAAATCTTGAATAATGAAATTGTTTAAATCAATACTTTTGTATCGTTTTCTGTATATGTGTAAATTGAGTCTACTTTAAATAAACAAACTGTAGGTATAACTTTCATTTCTTTTTTAGTAATACCAGTGAAACTTTGAATACTGAAGCAAAAAAAATGTTAAAAAGAAACCATAATTACTTTTATCAAATAAATAATATTGTTATTTCATTAATGTCGACCTGTACCTACGTAGAAAAAGTTGTAAAAGATGAAGTTGTACGGCAGCAAGTAATGTTACCAAAACTAAAATATTTTTATTTAAATTATATTCTTCCTGAAATAGCTGATAGTAGAACTCCAATTTTGGATTTTATGTCTGACTTTTTTTAATAAAAAAAACTTTAATATTTTCTGTTGATATAATTTATACATACACACTACCAAACATACTCGTACACTATTCAACAATTACAGATATCAAAATAGTACATTATGCACCAAGGGAGGAAAACTCGATTTTGCTCCCGCGGGTGAATTGACAACACAGGACTGAATCAGTCTTGTGCTGTCAATTCACCCGAGAGAGCAAAAGCGTTCCTCCCGAAGTGCATACGATAATTTTTGTAACGAGTGCACAGAAAAATGAGCGGAAACGTGCTTGTTTAAAGGGAGCAAAACGCGTTTTTGCTCCCTTGAGATATTTTGCTCCCTCAGTGTAACGGTCGCTACTCCGCTTTTCGAAAATAATAGAGAGGGAGCAAAATATCTCAAGGGAACAAAAATGCGTTTTGCTCCCTCTAAACAAGCTCATTTTGCGTGCACATGTTACAAAAAAATCATAATTATTTTATCAAACCCAAGGTCAACTAAATATAAACAATAAAAAAAATTATTGTTTACGTAGGTAGGTACTGTATTTTTATGTAAATTGTATTATATTTTATATTATTAGAACTGGCAAAAATATATATTTGTAGAAAAATTTACTGATAATTTATTATTATTGTTTTGTAGACTTTAATTGAAATTAAAATATTTTGCTTTATTAATAAATATGAAATTATTTTCTTTACTCGTATGTACAGTACAGTTTACATCATTCTAAAAATATTATTCAGACTATTTGGGTAAGTATGGTAACAGGCATGGAATCACCGTTCGTGAATTTGCGAAGCCGAATAGAATTGTGTTATGTGCATGTATGGTGCAATGCGTTCTTTCGGTTCTTTCCCATCTGGCGTACATCCCTTGCCCATTTCCCTTACCTACCCTACGCGGGTCGTACTACCTGACTGATGTGCTGTCTTACTACGGTGACATCTTTAGGTAAATAGCTCTACCCCATTAGGGAATGGTGGCGATGTGTTTTCATAGATGGTTTGAAACTCTGGTTTGTTCAAAAATTGGCCACGTTTTTTCATAGAGGGCTTTAAACGCAGTCTTAACACTTTGGCACCACTTCTTATATGAAAGAGAATAGTTTAATTGGCATGTATTCGCTAGGTACACGACAGCAATGCCACCTAGCGTTTACAATTTTGTTGGTTCTGTCAATGTTGTGTCACAGGATAGTCTTGGAGGAAATGTAAAAAAATCCAATAATTGTACCTTACTTTGCTATTATCAAATTTGTTTTTGAAGATAGTGAACAGAAGAAACTTTTTTCTCCTTGGAATAAAGAAAAATTAATATATTTTACAAAATATGTATTTATGTGACAAGTAAGGAAACGAAGGTAGAGTTCATATATAATATAAAATTTGCAGGACGAAGTATAGCAGAGTTCTGTAAACACATAATGAAGGTAACTACCGAGATTCCTTAGTGTTACATACAATATTTTTCTTCTTTCGTTTTGAGTAAGTGAAATTTTTTGAAAATATGAAATTTTGACATTTGCATGACAAATTAGGTTATCTACTAACGACGGTTTTATTCGAGTTTTTACCTCTCGCCTCATATTCTATAAGAGAGGTATTGTAATGGGTCAAAATTTTCGAGTATGAGTTTTTGGTGGATAAGCACGTTTCAGGGTCTCTAGAATACGAATTTACTATTTTCACGATGATGTCTGTGTGTGTGTGCGTGTGTGTGTGCGTTTGTATGAACCGACGATTTTTCGTCCACGATAACTTAAAAAGTATCAAACCGTTTATAACCAAATTTCATATTTAAGGTTTTAATAAGTATCTTAACACCGGATAAGATTTTGGTAGAAATCCGCAAACCGGAAGTAGTACTTTTAGAAGTTTGGAAAAGTTTTTCTTAAATATATTGGTACATTATTTATTTATGACAATTTTTGCAATTAAAAATAAAAGAAATTGCGATTATCTATGTGTACAGTTAATTATAAATACAAATTGCTGAATCTGGAAGTATTTAACAATAAAATAAAGAACAATTAATATTCTATTTTTTTGAAATTCCTGTATCTTGTTGTCCATGATATAAAATTTGTTTCTACATAAAATTTGAATTGTTATGACAGTGACAGTACAGTTGACATCTTTTGTTTGCATATTGGTTTACATTATCGTTTACATATTACATGAACATGAAACTATTAAAATGTAAGTAAAACTATTTATTAGATTAGTAGAATAAGCAGAATTAGGCGAGAGGTCGTGTGGTGGCCACAGCAGATTTTTAAAAATTTAAACTGCATAAAATGTGCGATTGCAAACCAAATCCATTTGATATTTAAGTTTCCCTTTAATGTAGTCTATAATTTTTGAATAAATAATGTAGTTATATTATGTGATCTTTTTCATCATTGTCGGCGTAACATCACTTAACGAGCCTAGGCCTCAACTCCTTGAGTACCGTAGTAGTACTCGTTTCGTAACTGATTCATCTTGGTGCAGCCAGAATCTCAATTCGTGCAACGGTCTTTGAATTTTGAAAGCCAAAGCGCCATTGGAGATATTCTTTCGCAACCAGCTTTCGCTGTTGGAAATCTGCAAAACTTAATTTACTTATACTGTTTCTACCAGTTAACTGTCATGAACCATTTAATTTTATTTGTAAATCGAATAAACACACAAGCACAGATTTGACATTTGAGAAATATCATACATTATTGCTAAGTTAGTCCGCATCAAGCGCTGTGATCAGTTTTGTTACCCCCACCCTATACTTCGCACCCAGCGAATACCAATTTTCACACTTTAATCACAAAATGCACAGTTTTGCCCTATAACCGCCGGGCTAGTAAACCTATTTGTCGATTTATCAACGTAACAATCCTCGAATGAGATGTTTTTTCGCACAAAAAACATTTCACGCGATATGCATGGGGAGAGGGGCTTTAGTACAGACGACTTGAAGTTATGCATTTCAAAGACAACACTTTTAGCTTCCAGGGTCTTAAAATTTCAAGAAATTTGTATCAAAGTTACACAGTTTGAAATTTCATGATTTTTTCAAATTTCCAGGGTGCCCACCCTTTCATTTCGTTGCAGTGTATAATGTACTATTTTATTTTATGTCTTCAACAACTACTTTTTCCTTGAGCAACTGTGGCATTCAAATGTCTTCAAACTTCAATATGCAATACTGAACAGGGCAATATGCAACAACGAGCATACTAGAAGAAATAGAACCGTGTGATTCAAATTCTGTTACTAACCTGTTCCATTCTTTAAGTGCTTCAGGCATCCAGATATTAATAAGTAGATTTTCTTTTCCACGTAAATAAGCAGTTATATAATATCCAATAAATGTGATCCTGATACAAACATTGTAGCTTCTTGTTGCTAGTCTTGAAATATCATAAACATTTTGTATATTTGATCGTTCTGAAGGTGGTAAAATATCCATTGACCAAAATTTATATTCCACCATGTCAAATAGTTCGCCGAGAGCGCGTTGTTTATTGAATATTGTCAAAATCTTCGCTGTTAACTGAAACATTTGAATTCGCGACAGTTTTTTTAAAGACAATAATATGACCCTCCTAACAGTAATCATATATAAATAAACAATGGAAATGGACCCTCACATACATATATGTATATAACAATCCATTATGACTTTAACCCAATTGGGGTGTGACAGTATTGCATAATGTAAATCATCAGCAAAGATACAGGGTGATTTACAACTTCATGGTTCATGCATATATTGCATGCAGTGTACCTAAACCTAAGTTGCTGATCACGAAACTGAATTAATGTTTAAATTCACAATTTTTATTTTATCGATTTTTAGGCAAACAGTAGTTGCTTTCGAATTAAATTTCCGAAATTTAACTTCTTCATTTTTAACTGTACAACAAATTATTCTTACTATTATATAACTAAAATATTTAGTTTATTCTATTCATATTAATCATAGATAACAATTATGAGATCAAATCCAGTGCTACGAAAACTATACTCTTTTCTAAAACTGCTCTTAAATTTACAATTTCGTTAAGTTATTTTTGTACTGTGAGCGAAGTTGTTGTTTTTGGTGCGTGAGAAAGCCTCGTTAAATAAGTTATTCGACCGCACTAAAACTAACTAACTATATTTGAATTATAAATTCTAATTTCAATTTGTTATATTCATTAATGTTTTTATCAATTTCAATAACCGAGAAAAAACGTTTATCAAAACCGCGAATTTTTGTTTGTTTGTTTTGAATGGTTGTCAAGGTAACATAACAAAAAGAAAATTGTGAAAAACACAGACTTCGCGCTTTGTTAAGGATTCTAAAATGTCGAGGTCTTTTGTTAGTTATGTAATGTTATTAGTTATTCAGTTTAAGGGTACAAATTGGAAAAACACGTATATTTATATAACAAGTTTATTAAACGAAGTATAACAGTTAAAAGTTAATGAATTAAACTTAAAACACTAATTACACACTAATATTATTTATTATTCACTACGATTATTTATTTAAGCACTTAACACTACTAAAATACTATTCATGTTACAATATATCAATATTTATGTCCACTTATCACTATTTATATTTCATTCTATTTATGTTCACTACTCAATAAATTCTATCAACTGTATAAACTAAACTGAACTGCTTGCGCTTTTATATACTCACAACAGGTTATCTAGAACCTTCCTGGTCTCTGGCACAGATTTATTCTAGCATATTATTAAGTTGTTTACCGTTGTCGCCTGACACGATGAGGATCTCTATCATGTTTCTCAAGATTCTCTAATTCAAGCCGTCTAGTTCACAGCCTATCTTCGGTGTAACCAGCTTCCTGATGTTCTTATTCAGAGATGGTCTCTCACGTAGGTAGTGACTTCCACAAATGTCTATACCGCGGTTTCTTGTATAATCGTGCTTTCGTTACCAAGTAGTAAAGGTAACTATTCTGCCCTGCGTTATTATCCCTATTCCCTAAGCCATAGATGGACTTTAGTTGGCCAGTTCTTGCAGTCGCCCAAATCTCTTCCTAAAACATAGGCAATTCTGTACCTTGAACAGATTTCGGTCACGCCGTACTGAGCTTTGCGGCCAGAGGCATACTGCTCCATGAAATCTTCATAATTCATTTCAAGAATGATTTTTACTAATCCAAAATAGTAGATTGAAAGAAGTAATGACTGGAAAGTTGGCTTAAAGGTTTATTTAATTTTATTTTAAAATAACGACATTTCCTCTATGGGATGTAGCCATCTTCAGGTCTGTACAAGTCCTTGGTTAACAACAATGATATAAAGTTAATACAGTTTTAATTACTTAAAGTAGTTCGGTCGTCGTTGACGCTAGTCAAAATCAATCCGTTTTTTGTTAATTTATGAAGTGAAATTCGAGTGTAACGGTTTTTAATATTTTATTATGAATTTTTATGCATCTGGTTCTCAAACAAATAGTCGTATTTTACAAATCTTGTAATTTCATTCGCAACTTGACTAGTCAATCACCCGGTGTCATAACTCGGGCCAGGTTATGGCGTCGACACAGTTGGCAGCATTGTCCGAGGCATTCAAATGTAAACACATGAATGATAAATGATAAATACGATAGTGTGATTATAAAAACGAGTTCTTGATAAATGACTTAAAATCATGAAAATCATTGATTTTTCAATCCAATCTGTTTCAAGAAATAAAAGGTTAACATTCAAATCTGCGTTTAAATTTCCCACGTTCCGCAGTTGGCAACCTTGCAGAACGTGACGCCCGATCGGCTTCCGCTTGGTCGTGATTTTGTCACATATTTTCCCATTTTTTGGGCTATTTACATCGGCAACGTAGGGTTTTGACTATGCATAACGAAGCCTTAATATATTACCTTTCTCAATATCAATTTGCCACTATTTATTCAACGAACTTTTATATATCATATATATATATATATATATATATATATATATATATATCATATACAGGGTGAGTCATCGAAATGCCCGTCGTCGATATCTCCTTTGTCGTTAAAAATACAGCATAAATTTATTAACAGAATTTTTCGTCTACTCAAGGAGCATAACTTAAAATTATTTTCACATATACAGGGTGTTGCATAACGACTTGGCAATAATTGTTCGTCTTTTTTTAAATGAAACACCCTATATATTTTATATATTTTCAATTGTATTTTATTTACCTATACGAACATATAAATTTCATTTTAGTTTTTCGCGGCGTTGCCAAGTAATTCAATCTTTTCTCTAAAAAATCTGACGTGGACACCACATGACTTCCTTGTACGCCTTGTGTGTTCATACTTTTCTTAATAACTAAAATGTAGAATAATATAAAAAATTCTTTTAACTTATTATACTAGTATACTCACAAATATATTTTAGTCATTTTATTTAAACTGCAGAAGAAGATATAAATCATATTTTACTATTGTCACTGTCATGTCATAATCATTTAAATTTTACGTAGTAACAAATGTTAATCGATCATGGACTATAAGATAAAGAAATACTAAATTAAAAATATATACTTTAATTATTCCTAAATGATACCAGATACAAAAATATTTATAAAATACCGATTTTAGGTAATAATCACATAATCTTTCATTTAAAATAAAAAAATTTGTGTTAAATTAAATATTTATCGAAATATTTTTAAAAAGTACTACTTCCGGTTTATAGATTGAAACCAAAAATAGGAGGTGCACAACTAGATGCTATAACAGTCCTAAATACAAAATTTCAACTTTCTACGTCTAACCGTATTTGAGTTATGCGACACACATACGTCCGTACGTACGTACGCACGTACGTACGTACGCACGTACGTACAGACGTCACGACGAAACTAGTCATAATGGATTCAGAAAAGGTCAAAACGGATATTTCCATCAAAATCTGAAAACCGAAATTTTTCGCGATTACAATACTTCCTTATTACTCCGTACAAGGCAGTAAAAAAGTCGAATACACGTATTGTTTTATAAAGGCGTACTGAAGTTATTTTAATAGTAAAAATTATGAATTTTTTTTTCTGTACAACTGTAACTATACTCTTTGTTCTGACATAACTTTTTTTTAATGTTATTATACAGGGTGTTCAATACAGAGAATCAAAATTACTCAATTACAAATGGCTATAACTCGTCATTTTCAAATGGAACACCCTATATTTTATTATTCTGTTGTGTGTATTTTTGCATCTTCTTATGTTATAAAGGGATGTCGTATGCCTAAAAACATTAATTTTGAAATTAATTAAATAAAATAAAAAAAGAGGAACAATTATTGCCAAGTCGTTATGCAACATCCTGTATATATGAAAATAATTTTAAGTTATGCTCCTTGAGTAGACGAAAAATTCTGTTAATAAATTTATGCTGTATTTTTAACGACAAGGGAGATATCGAAGACGGACATTTCGGTGACTCACATATATGTATATATATATATATATATATATATATATATATATATATATATATATATATATATATATATATATATATATATATATATATATATATATATATATATATATATATATACGTCGCTTATATGGCCCATAACTCCTAGCGCATGCCACACATTTCTTACACCACACCTTTACTTCTGCTTTACGAATTCACCTAGAAAAACCGTTGACGCAATCTTCTCAGGGTGCTCTTGACTCCAAAATGTCCGCTCTTAGATCCGTTATGGATTTCATCTAGTACTTTTGGTACTCTACTTTGAGGGATAATGAACTGAGTTCTCTTCTCAGTACGATCTGTGTTCTCCATAACACGTTACAAGATCCTCTATTCTATCACAATGGAGTTCCATTGTGCCCAGTACGATTTCACAATCTGAGAGTGTGGTGCAACATTTTCTCATGTCGGTTTACCGATATTCTTTTCCAGTTGAGTAAAACAGTCAAATCTGGACCCTTCTCTTGATCCTTGCAAAGCTCGCCAGAATGCCATCTGTCATCGTCTAATGCCATTCTTCTTACCACCTCATATTTAATCATTTGACTAGTTGGTCGTAATCCTCTTGTTCTTCTGATTTACGCGGCTATAGGTTATCGCTGGTTTCTCCCCGCAACTAAAGGATCAAATTGCCTTAAATAATAATTAGACCACGCTGATTTTCCGTCCTATTTTGAAGGTTTAACGTGAGAATTGTGTTCTTCTTTGATAGTTTTATCTATTTCGACCTCGTCTTCTTTGGTTGCTTCGGTTATCGATAACGCCGATGAGTTAAGTTTGGAGAAATTTTCTTCTTTTCATATTCTTCCTTAATTATTTAAATCTTCTTTTAATTGTTCCTGTAAACTTTCTTCTATTTTTCTGGTAGTTTTAATTAACTTTTGTTCCAAAGTTCTAGTTCTGTTAAATTTTCAGGGCCAGGGGTAATACCATAATAGATGATAATTTTTTGAGAATTGTTTTGTCGTTTCCACGGCAACTTATTTCTAACAATTTCACGACACAAAACATCATCTATCAATTTCCCGAAAAGAAGTTCAGGGGAATTGTCAGATGATGTTTTGTGGAGTGAAATTGCAATAAGTTGCCGTGGAATAGACAAAAATTCTCTCAAAAAATTATTATCTCGAATGGTATTTAGGAAGAATTTTTTTGTTAAAAAACACCACCAAATTGACTCATTTTACAAAACATTTTTGACGTTCAATTTGACAAATTTATTTATTTATTGTAACTATCGTAACAAAATGTGAAACACAACATCCGTTGTGTTTTCTGATACATTATCAATTCTATTGGTTGCATTACGTCATTTGACGTCATCATTACGCAATATGATTGGTTAAACCATCTGTCAAAAAATATTCTTTAAAAGTTTTTGACGTTTCGGTTATTTTCTCTTGTAATATTCTAGAACTTTCCTCTAATTTTCTTTCAAAGTTCTATAATTTTCTGCCAATTTATTTTCCAAAAGTCTAGAATTCTCTGCCAATTATTTTTCCAAAGTTCAAGAATTTTCTGCCAATTTCTCATCTAATATTTTACCAAAATCAAAGATTCCTCCAAAAATTTTGAATAAGAAAATTGGGATCACACACTTTTAACTTACCTACTTAATTTAATTTGTTTAAACGCCTGACAGCAATCCGTTTTCAGTTTTTTGCATTTGACTCGTTAAGCGGTAGCTATACAAAAACGGTGGTAACTCTTTAATAGATTAAAAATATCTTTCATGCATTCAATTCCATGGACATCTTTCTATCAAAAATATTGTGTAAAAATTTTGGTAGTCTTATTTTTACCACAATTTTAACAAGAAAAATAAAAATTTTGAATATTTTTACAGATTCTGTGTTTAATCAACTCTTAATTCTGAATTTTAAATCTGTAATAAAAAATAATCTACTTTTAATGTTTTTCTGTGTTTGTTTTTGTTTTACTAGTGTGAAACATCCATGCTCTAGTATTATATTTATTGACGAACCATAATTGTATTTTTACGAAAGATGGAAGAAAGAATAATTTTGTATTATTAGGTATAAATTAATAATGATATTGACTTTCGGTTTATGGCATTAAATTGCTTGGACACTTCTTAGTAAGATACATTATATTTTTAAACTGTTAAGGGCCTTAGTTAAGCTATAGCCGGGTAAGATGGTCAAATCGGCCCCCAAAAAAAATCGATCGGGAATATGATTTCTATCATTTGTACCCAAAATTGGAATTTTTGGTACCCCCACCCCCCGTAGATATAGCCAAAACGTGTCTTTTACAATTAATTCTATATCTTTTTTTCCCTTGAGACCACGCGTTTGAAAAAAATTCTTTCCTGAAATTTATGAACCATTTTTTTCGATAAAAATTGTTTTGACATTTTTGGCGCCATATTTGAATTTATAAAAATTTAAAAAGTGGAGAAACACTTATTTCACTACGTTAATATAGAGGTGACGGCATGAAAAAAATCTCAAAAATTCCTCTTCGAGAAAGGAATAATTGGTATTTTTACCTCTCGCCTCATATTTTATAAGAGAGGTATTGTGATGGGTCAAAATTTTCGAGTGTGAGTTTTTGGCAGATAAGCACGTTTTAGGGTCTCTAGAATACGAATTACACATTTTTGAGATGATGTCTGTGTGTGTGTGTGTGTGTGTGTGTGGGTGTGCGCGTGCGTATGTTACAATTTTTTCGTTCACGATAACTCAAAAAATATCATACATTAAAATTTCAAATTTTGTATTTAAGGTTTCAATATGATTCTTAAAAGTTCAATATATTTTTGGTTTCAATCTACAAACCGGAAGTAGTACTTTTTTCAAATATTTTGATAAATAAATAATAAATTTAAGAGAAATTTTTTTATTTTAAATGAAAGATTGTGATTATTACCTACAATCGGTGTTTCATAAATTTTTTGTATCTGGTATCATTTAAGAATAATTAAAGTATATATTTATAATTTAGTATTTCGGTATCTTGTAGTCCATGATCGATTAACATTTGTTACTACGTAAAATTTAAATGATTATGACATGACAGTGACAATAGTAAAATATGCTTTATATCTTCTTCTGCAGTTTGAATAAAATGAAATATATTTGTGAGTACTATAGCAGCAGTAGTAGTAGTACTTATATATTAATATATTTGTATAATAAGTTAAAAGAATAAAGTAGGTATGGCGGGAGGTCTTGTGGTGGCCACGTCAGATTTTTTTCAGATTTTTCCGATTGGTGCAACCTTTCGAAAAAAAATTAAAAAGCGTATTTTGTGTTCCAAATCTAGGTTTTTTTTCCTATGTGACAATTGAAAATTCAAGATATGTAAAAACATGATTGTACAATAATTGTTTTATTAAAAATAGGCTGAAATTATAAGTGATATTTATGATTTCTTGGCTGGAAAGTCTAATGGAAGTTTATTCAAATCAACCTCTGCCGGTTTCTACGCCACATGCCACAATTTTCAATTGTGACATAGGAAAAATACCTAGATTTGGAACACAAAATACGGTTTTTATTTTTTTTTCGAAAAAATCTGATAAAATACCAATTATTCCTTTCTCGAAGAGGAATTTTTATGATTTTTTTCATGCCGTCACCTCTATATTAACGTAGTGAAATAAGTGTTTTCCACTTTTTAAATTTTTATAATTTTTTATAAACTCAAATATGGTGTCAAAAATATCAAAACAATTTTTATCGAAAAGAATGGTTCATAAATTATAGGAAAGAATTTTTTTCAAACGCGTAGTCTCAATAGAAAAACAGATATAGAATTAATTGTAAAAAACACGTTTTTTACTATTTCTACGGGGGTGGGGGGTTAACATTTGTACAAAAAATTCCAATTATGGGTACAAATGATAGAAATCATATTCCCGATCGATTTTCTTTGGGAGCCGATTTGACCATCTTACCCGGCTACAGCCTTTAATAATTTTGTGCAAAAGAAAATCGGGAATTTTTAGTATTTTTCTAGTTTCTTGTGTTTAACTCTTTATGTTTTTCCGTTTTTGTTTTACTAATGTGAAACAGCCGTGCTCTAGTATTATATTTATTGACGAACCATAATTATTGTATTTTTATAAAAGATGGTAGAAAGAATAATTTTTATTATTATTAATGAATAATGATATCGACTTCCGGTTTATGGCACTAAATTTCTTGGATATTTCTTAGTATGATACATTATTATACATTTTTAAACTGTTAAAGGCCTTGGTTAAGCTAAAATTTAAGATTTTTGTGCAAAAGAAAATAGAGAAATTTTAGTATTTTTCGAGTTTCTTGTATTTAATAAATTTAAATTTCTATACAAATTGAGATATTGGTTTACAAATTTTCTAAAAAATAATGACATGTGCAGGAAATTTAATGCAATTATCCGGAAATCAATATCTTTATTCATTAAGATTTAAGAACTGATTCAGCACAAGAAATTTATTTTACTTGTTAAAATTCTGGTTAAATTAAGGCTCCCAAAGTTTTGAAACTATATTTTTGATAGAAAAATCTATGGAATCGACTGCTTCTAACTAGAAGTCGATATTTTTGTCCGTTAAAGTTAAAACCGTTTTTCAGCTTTATCGCAATTTGTTCCTACTTAAAATCTATTCTTACTGGACTATTGGGAGGTGGAGAACTATTATCATTGTTTCTAGTTTCCTGAAATCTTCGAAAGTATTAATCTTACAAAAATGATAAGGACCTTTTTGTAGGAAATTTTGTCTTTTTAAATTTTGTAAGTGAGTATTTTCTTGCTAGAACCGATAGTTTTAGAGATTTTTGCAGAAAACAAGAAGCCATTATCTTCTTCCACTATAAATTTAACTAATTCTAAATAATTTATTTATGATAACTTGAATACATTTTTAAAAGCAGCGATCTGAAAATATTTTTAGAAAGACACTATTAGTAATGGTCTGCAAAGAAGGATTGGGCTGCAATGGGACCATTAGCGCAATATTTCTCCCGATAGGTTCGCTAGGGAGCTAATTCCTTTTAACCTTCAAATGACTTTGAAACGTCAAACCTGTGTATATGCTGTGTATGAAACGAATCAACGAAAATCAAAATGCGCGAATGCTGTATTGTACACTGCAATGGAAAAAGTTATTCGCGATTTAAAATCCTAAACAACCATAGGAGACAAATTTGGATTTAGAAAAAAAATTTAATATTTAAAAAAATAACTTAATATTTAAAAAAGATGCTGTCTACAATTGAATTATGTATAAAATAACTATTATACCAATTAAATTTCAAGTAACCTTTCTATTAATTCTGTTTTTCGTCAAGATGTTTTGGCACCTCTTTGAAACAATACATTTTTTAACTCTTCGACTTTCCGACTTTAATAATATGACATGGTTATAATAATTGTCGTATTGTCACAGCGTCACAGGTATTGTTGTATAAACTTCAACAGAGAAGACATAATTACACGCAGTAACATTATACGTACGTCTTCTTATTTTTACTTAAGTATGTATCGTGTAATACGTACTTCGGAAACTAGCTCCCTGCTGCCACCTATGCTAAGCTTTGCGCTAACGGTCCCATTATTGTTCATTTTCAAATAACCAAGTGAAGTCCTACTTTAATTACTGTACAAAGAAAAAAACGTTTTTGTCCCATGATCAGTAAATTGAGTACTGTCATTAAAATATATGAACGAAGTTGTGAATCACCCTGTATATTAGGTAGGTACCTATACCGATATGTGCAACTACCAGCCGTGAACTCAGTTTTATTGGTTGTTAGTGGATAGTACTCAGTAGGGAATGTAAACCGGTATACCGGTTTACCGGTAAATATCGGATAATTTCTTTTAAATTTTTTACCGATAATTCGTTATTATTTACAGGTAATTCGATATTTTCTTAAGTAGCACAGCGTGGTTGGTTTTTGTGACGATTATATATATATATATATATATATATATATATATATATATATATATATATATATATATATATATATATATATACAGGGTGTTCATTTTAAGTGGCGCACCATTGCTAACTCGAGAACTATAAGAGCTACGATGTTGGTTAAATTAGCAAACAATTTCTATTTTATATGACTACTTTAATGAACGAAACAAAACATATTTTAGACCAGTGGTTCTCAAACTACGGGGTGCAACTTTCTTATTTCAAATGGGCTCCTATTTTTTTTATTCGCTTATTCGATTCAGTATTTTTTTCTGAATTCAACGAGATATTAGTTTTATACCCTTGCATAACAAAAACATAAGAAAAACGCTATTGAAAATTATGATAATTTAATTAAAATCTGATTGTTAGTTAGTGTTATGGAAGAAAACAATTGAATATTTTGTTTCATATTAATTGTTAGTGAACAAGATTCTAGTATACTACACTGATCAGACCAAATAAGGTCTAAACACGTGTTCGTATAGTTACCGCCACCTTATACCCTACTGAGTACTTAGTACCCTGAACTCATACACTCAGTAGCGGTCCTGATCTCTTGATTAAAATCAAAGAATCTTTTTCATTAACAAATAACAATTAACATGAAACAAATATTCAATTGTTTTCTTCCATAGCACTCTTGTAACACTCAAATTTTAATTAAATTATCATAATTTTCGATAGCGTTTTTCTCATGTTTTTTTTATGCCAGGGTATGAAACTAATATCTCGTTGACTTTAGAAAAAAATACTGAATTGAATAAGCGAATAAAAAAAATAGGTCCCCATTTGAAATAAGAAAGTTGCACCCCGTAGTTTGAGAACCACTGGTCTAAAAATTTTTTTGTTTCGTTCATTAAAGTAGTCATATAAAATAGAAATTGTTTGCTAATTTAACCAACTTCGTATCTCTTATACTTCTCGAGATAGCAATGGTGCGCCACTTAAAATGAACACCCTGTATATATATATATATATTAATAACCATTTTATAATGCAGCTGTTTGCTCGCTCGTGTTATAAAATTCATGTTCGGTAATAAGTTCATCAATTGTAGCCTAGTTGTCCGTCCAAATAAAATATATAGGGACAATTAAAAAGTTAAATGTCCACATTTTCTCAATAAGCACGTTTTAGTATCCTTAGAAATTATTTAAAATACCGGTAAACTAGTATTAATTTTTTTATACCGAATACTGGAAAATGAAAAAATGGGTAAATTTACAAACCCAAGTACTCAGTACACCACAAGAGTTCCGAACAGTTGAACTGAAATATGTAGATATCTACCTAACTGGATATGAGTTGTGAGAACCACAACAATCAGTTCCATTACTTACTTGCCAATATCCGATGAACATTACAATGTCAATTGAAATAAGTTTAAAATCAGAGTATGAATTCGAGAACATGTAAACACCAGAGAGAATAAAGGTTATTAAAACAGCCAGTATAAAAAAGATCCCTATTGCATAGTTTAATTTTGGCCTGTTCCTTGGATTATATCCAATCCAGGTAAGTTGATTAAGAAAACCGTTAATATGACTCATTGGTGTCACCTGCAAAAAAAAAAAAAAAAATATATATATATATATATATATATATATATATATATATATATATATATATATATATATATATATATATATATATATATATATATATATATATATATTTTAATATGACTCATTGGTGTCACCTGCAAAAAAAAAAAAATATATATATATATATATATATATACAGGTTGGTGGAGGTGAAATGCGAACATAAGGAACATACATGACAATCGAACTTTGATGCCAGGTATCTAGATATATTTTGTAGTAGTCTCACAAAACGAAGTAATATGAATTTTTTAAATAAATTTAAGTACGTAAACAACTAGTATTTGAGCACTGACTAGTTGTTTACGTACTTAAATTTATTTAAAAAATTCCAATATTTCGGACATTAGTTGTGTCCTTCATCAGGGATACTGTCAGGAAAAATACACAATATAAATAAATATATAACATAAAAATTACACAAATAAAATGCATGTAAACATTTTAAAAAATACTTACGAAAAGTATTAAGTATTACATTTCTGTACAAAAACACTGTCTGCAATACCTCGGTGAAGTTAGCAGACGATTCGCAGCAGACGATTCGCCATCGTAGCGCATGTAAACAAACTATGCGATGCGCGCGCATACGAGATACCCAGACCAACTAGATCATGATAACAGTTTACAAGAGTACAAATATAAGCAGTTTATGGCTATAATAATGAATTTGTGTGCAAGTAGCAATGTAAATTATAATAATAAATACATTATTAAACATCAGAATACCCAATATAAAACATTAATGATTATAAATACGGTTTGAAGAACTTCACCTAAAATTTACTACCAAACACGCTCAAAATTTTATAGAACAGGTATATTTGTTCTTTAACACTTATTTCCATTACAGGTAGGTACATCTCATTAATCTCAAGGATACTAAAACGAAAAAAATACAAATACAAAATATAATTGTTTATTAAATTATTGAAAGGCTTTCATTCAATAATTTATATTCCTCTAAAGATACTTGTATGAATTTTTTAATTTTACCCTTTATCCTTGTATCTTGCGTAACATTAAAGATATCTAGGTGTCATTATCCTTCAGGACACTTTAAATAAAAACTTAAAATTTTTAATCGTATCATTGCATTTTCTTATAAATATTGTTAACTCCTTTAAGGACAATTGTTTGAGTGTCCTAATTTTACCTAATAATAATTATGTCTAACGTAACATGATGGAATATAACAATTCTTTGACTATCCTTCAGGGCACTAAAAATAAACTATCAAAATTGAGTTTTTAATGCAACATACTATTATTTAAAAATGATTTCTTGTCCTGTAAGGATAATTGTTTGAGTAACATAATTTAATTTTATTATCCATAAACTACACTTAACATGATGACGAGTAAGAATTTTATCATTATCCTTTAGGATATTAATATAAAATTGTTAAGTTGTAATTTTAAACAAATCATAAAATTTTTTGTTTATTACTTTTTTCCTTGAAGGATACTTGTTTGAGTTTCATTATTTTACCTTATTATCCTGGGATCCTGTGTAACTTAATACAGTATGAGAATTTCCCCGTTATCCTTCAGGACAATGGAAATAAAAAAGTTAAAATTACATTTTACACGTATGTTTGCATTTTTTAAAAATATTGTTTACTTCTTTAATGACACTTGTTTGAGTGTCCTAATTTTACATAATAATCCCTATGTTTAACCTAACATGATAGAATAAGACAAATCTTGGACTATCCTTCAGGGCATTAAAAATAAATTATCAAAATTGAATTTTTAATGCAACATACTATTTTTAAAAAATGATTTCATATCCTGTAAGGAAAATTGTTTGAGTACCATAATTTAATTTTATTATCCTTGACCTTCACTTAACATGATAGCTACTAAGAATTTTATAATTATCCTTCAGGATATTGATATAAAATTGTTAAGTTGTAATTTTAAACAAATCATAAAATTTTTGATGCATTACTTTTTTTCCTTGAAGGATACTTGTTTGAGTTTCATTATTTTACCTTATTGACCTTGGATCCTGTGTAACATAATACAGTATGAGAAATTCCCCGTTATCCTTCAGGACATTGGAAATAAAAAACTTAAAATTACATGTTACACGTATGTTTGCATTTTCTTTTAAATATTGTTTACTCCTTTAAGGACACTTGTTTGAGTGTCCTAATTTTACCTATTAATCCTTAAGTCTAACCTAACATGATGGAATATAACAAATCTTTGACTATCCTTCAGGGCACTAAAAATAAATTCTCAAAATTGAGTTTTTTAATGCAACATACTATTTAAAAAAATGATTTCTAGTCCTGTAAGGATATTTGTTTGAATAACACAATTTAATTTTATTATCCTTGAACCTCATTTAACATGATGGCGAGTAAGAATTTTATCATTATCCTTCAGGATACTAATTAAAAATTGTTAAGTTGTAATTTTAAACAAATCATCAATTTTTTGTCTAATACTTTTTTCCTTGAAGGATACTTGTTTGAGTTTCATTATTTTACCTTATTATCCTTGGATCCTGTGTAACATTATACAGTATGAGAATTTCCCCGTTATCCTTCAGGACATTGGAAATAAAAAACTTAAAATTACATTTTACACGTATGTTTGCATTTTCTTTTAAATATTGTTTATTCCTTTAAGGACACTTGTATGAGTGTCCTAATTTTACCTAATAATCCTTATGTCTAACCTAACATGATGGAATATAACAAATCTTTGACTATCCTTCAGGGCACTAAAAATAAATTATCAAAATTGAGTTTTTAATGCAACATACAATTTTTTTTAAATGATTTCTTGTCCTGTAGGGATAATTGTTTGAGTAACATAATTTCATTTTATTATCCTTGAACCTCACTTAACATGATGGCGAGTAAGAATTTTATCATTATTCTTCAGAATAATAATTTTTATGTTATATATTTATTTATATTGTCCGAAATATTGGAATTTTTTAAATAAATTTAAGTACGTAAACAACTAGTATTTGAGCACTGACCGATTCCCGAGATTTTTAACTTTGCCTATATATATATATATATATATCTATTCTATTAAATGAGCAAGGAATTGTATGTTTTTACGGTCATGCTATCTCGAAAACGGCTCTAACGATTTTCTCGAGAGTTGGTATATGAGAGGTTTTCAACCTCAGGAATCTAACGGACTAACTCAAATTTTCCAGAAAACTCGTTTTCAGCGAGTTTTCCGATTTTCTTTTGTATAGAAACTTTTTCTCTAAAACCTACAGGAACGGAGCTATATACCAAAAACTGATTTTGGGCGCCATTTTTCCAAGATGGCGGCGGGAGCGGCGGTCGCTCGAGGTCGCAAACTTAGGGCTACCTAGTCTACAATCCTACCAAGTTTCAAAACTCCTCAACCTTTTGCATGCAAAAAGTCTCTAATGACTGGACTAAAAGCGAGAGTTTGGTTAATGACACTAGGTCGTAGATCGGCATCCCGATATCTATTCTATTAAATGAGGAAGGAATTGTATGTTTTTACGGTCATGCTATCTCGAAAACAGCTCTAACGATTTTCTCGAGAGTTGGTATATAAGAGATTTTCTACCTCAGGAATCTAACGGACTAACTAAAATTTTCCAGAAAACTCGTTTTCAGCGAGTTTTCCGATTTTCTCGAGAGTTGGTATATAAGAGGTTTTCAAACTCAGGAATCTAACGGAGTAACTCAAATTTTCCAGAAAATTCGTTTTCAACCTCAGGAATCTAATGGATTAACTCAAATTTTCCAAAAAACCTTTTTTAGCGAGTTTTTCGCTGTTCAAAAATACACTAGGCTCGAATTTTTTACTGTATACACTTCTGAGCGTATCTAATTGCCGGGCTGTGACTCTACCTATGGCCATACTTATTAAATAAAAATTTTTATTCCCATATAAATTCTTACCTGATGTGAGGTGGGTAAGAATGGTACCTATGGCCATCCTAATAAATTAAATTTTTGATTCCCACATAAATTCTTACCTGATGTGAGGTGATCAAGAACTGTACCTATACCTAAATAAAATTTTTGATTTCCGCATAAATTCTTACGTGATGTGAGGTGGTCAAAAACTCTACCTATGACCATACCTATTAAATAAAATTTTTGATTCCCACATAAATTCTTACCCGATGTGAGGTGGTCAAGAATGGTACCTATGGCCATATCTATAAAATAAAATTTTAGATTCCCATATAAATTCTTATCTGATGTGAGGTGGTCAAGAGTGGTACCTATGGCCATACCTATTAAATAAAATTTTTGATTCCCATATAAATTCTTACCTGATGTGAGGTGGTCAAGAATGTTACCTATGGCCATACCTGTTAAACAACATTTTTGATTCCCCCATAAATTCTTACCTGATGTAAGGTGGTCAAGAATGGTACCTATAGCCATACCTAATGCAGAATAATACCGTACCAGATGTTTACCAAGATGAAGATTTTTTCCTTGAAAATTTGGAAGCCTTTACATTAGAAAACCTTCAAATTAGCTTTTAATACTTAAAATCATTTACTTCTGTTTGTTATGTTTTACTGCTGGTTTTTCAAAAATTTTATTAATCATTTGGTATTTTAAAATTTATTATTTTGTATAATTTATTAAATAATATTTATTGTGTAAAAAATGTTTAAATTTTATTTCAACTGAGTAACCATGCCAACATCCTTTTAAATAGGTAGTCAATTAATCAAAAAATGAATTCACAAAAAAAAAACACGGAAATGATGTTAAAAGACAATTTTATAATTTATTTTCATCGGGAATAGATAAAAGTTAAGATGACCGGAAAAATACATACATGCAATTTTTAGTCATTTTATAGCATAAGATAAAATAAGATATAAAACAAAGCGAGAGTTTGGCTAATGAGACCAGATCGTAGATCGGCATCCCGATATTATATATATATATATATATATATATATATATATATAAGCGTTACGCATTTGTTCATCTCCTGTTTTTAATTCCATGGCTGTTACTATTAATTCGCTATTCCGTGTATTTTCAAATTGGATTTCTGCAGTTATAAAGCAACCAAAATAAATTTTGTTTACTGATCCGGATGTAGAATTTTATGCTCAACAACATTTATTTGAAACGTTTTTGTCTAAAATAATTAGGGAAGCAATGCAAACGGAAAAACTGAGTTACCATGTTAAACTGTAAAGATTACAATAACACATCGTTGACGTCTATAATTGAAATTATTTGTTTAAAATTCAATTGTTTGTAAAAAATGTATATGTAATGTACCTATATGTATTTGTTATATCAAACTAGTACTACTTTAACTATAGTGTATTCGTATTTATAGGTCGTAGATCTATTAGTACGGTAAATGCGCGGCGGCCGGACAAGTAAAATTCCCAACCGTACGCGATATTGCAGCAGACAACATTTTACACTACACAAAATTTGCGATACGGTGTTAATAATTTATTTTTATTAATTGTTATAAACAATTTCCATACAATACTGTTATAATAGATAGTTATGCCTACGCATTATTAAAATTTCATCTCGGTACTTCATATAGTTTACAAGAAGAATAGGAAAAACAACTAATTGGTAATTTAGCCAAAAAATTAAAAAATAAATTACTGCATTTTCGATTTATTAAACATGACGTTTCGACTGCACAGCAGTCATCCTCAGTTGCACAAATCTTTGTCTAGTAGCCTTAATCATGAGGAGTGGTGTCAAATCGAGTTTACAAAAGCATGAGTTTTCATAACTCATTTGCATGAAACAACTTTAGGTACACTAATTGGCACTTAATTGGGAAAAAATTGCAAATTCGGTCTATTCGTCAGCTTTGTAACTCCTAAAGTATTAGCCTGACAAAAAAAGTATAAAAATAATTTTGTAGCAAATTTAATCCTCTAGAACCTACAGGAATGAAGTTATATACAAAAAACTGATTTTGGGCGCCATCGTTTCAAGGCGCTCGCTCCAGGTCGCAAACTTAGGGTCACCTAGTCTACAATCCTTTTTTTTGTTGGGTAGGAGATAATGCTCATGCACACCTAGCATCATGCCGAAGCAGCGGATGCCCCCGAGGGGTAAAGGTAGTGTAGGACTTGAACTACGTTAGTATTACTTCAGTTCTGGGGGCTACCTTGTTCTTAACTTCTGTCGTCTTTCTCTTTTTCTTCCATGATCTGGGTCATCATCGTCTGAACAATTTCCCATTCTTCTTCTCCCTCTAGCATAGTAGGTATCATGTTGTCTACATTTAGGATCCTACCTAGTTTGGTGTTTGCCTCTTGACGCAGATTTTCCCATCTTTCACATTTGAAAATTGTGTGTTCTGGTGTATCTTAATGGTCGCAATACATATATTTGTCGTCTTTTTTTTCCTTAATACGTTTCAAATACGTCATGAAGCACCCATGTCCGCTGAGAATTTGACTCATGTAGTATGTGGTTGCCCCGTGCTTTCGCTCTATCCATGGTATGATGTTTGGAATAAGCTTTTTAATCCAAATATCCCCTGCGTGTGTTTCCCATGTCTCTTGCCATTTGATCGTTGTCTCCTTTTTTAACATCTCCTTTTCCTGTTTCGTTTTCCCCTTGCCTTTTCCCCTATCCTGTACTAGTAATTTAAGTGGTCCAATTTTCTCTGAATGCTACCTAATCTTTCTGTGTTTCTCTTTATTTCCAGTGTGGACGCCCAAACTGGCGCTGCATATAGGAGCATAGAGTGAACGGTCGACACTAGTAATTTCCTTTTTTTTTTCGTTGGTCCCCCGATTCGCGGAAGGAGGCGTTTGAGATTTGAGATCATATTTTCAGCTTTTATGATGCTTTTTCTATGTGGATGCCGTGGTCAAGTCGACTGCTAAGCTCCATCCCTAGGTATCTTATAGTTTTTTTTGGGATGATGTCGAAATCCTCTAGGTTGAAGTAGATCCCTCTTGAGTCTTTTCTCCCGCTGAGGATGATACTTTCTGTCTTGTGTGTAGCTAGTTCAATCCCTTCGTCTCTAATCCATAATCCATAATTGCTATATCATCCGCGTATGCAATTAGAGTCGTTTTTTCTGGGAGTTGTAGCTGTAGCAGTGAGTTGTAATATACGTTCCATAACTTTGGTCCTAGTATTGACCCCTGCGGTACCCCACAGCTTACTGTATACACTCTTTCATCTTCTATTGTTCTTTTGTTTAGGTAGCTCTTTATGATGCTCGTCATGTATTCTGGAGCCCCCATGTCCTCTAGTGCCTTATTAATTTCTGTCCAAGGTGCCGAGTTAAAGGCATTTTTTATGTCTAAAGTTACCATCGCGAAGTATCCCCTTGTTTTAATGGTCTTCCCCATCTCCTTTTTCGCGATCTCTTGCACCTCTTGAATCGCATTAATAGTTGAGCGTTTTTTTCTGAAACCATACTGATGTTCAGAAAGTTTTTGATTTTCTTCCAGCCAGTTTGACAGCCTGGCTTCTAGTATTATTTCAAAGAGCTTCCCTTCCGTGTCTAATAGATACAGCGGCCTAAAATCTGACGCTTCGAAACCCTTTTTCCCAGGTTTTCTAATTAGTACTACCCGCGACCTTTTCCATTTGTCTGGGTATGTAGCAGTTTTGATTACCCTATTAAAGGTCTCTTCGAAAATTTCCGGCTGGTTTTGTGCTACAGTTTTAATTATTTCTGGAGGGATTTGGTTTGGGCCCGGCGCCTTTCCATTTCTTATCCTTTTATTGGCTAGCTGAATCTCCTCTCTTGTTATTGTTTCTTCGTATGTGTTTTGTGTGGGTTCCTCTTCTGTCGTCTCGTGGGTTGGGAATAGTTTCCTTATTATTCGTTCTTTTGTTTCTACCTCAAGTTTCTCATGTGGCATGAGTTTGTGTTTCTTAATAACTATCTGGTGGGCTTCCCTCCAAACGTTGTCTTCTACCTCTTCTATTAATTTATTCCATGCTTTGTCTTTTTCTCCTTGTATAGCTATTTTCAGGGTTTTCTTGGCTACTTTATATATTTCCCTGGCGTTTACAATTTCTATATTTTGTTCTTCAGTTACTGGCCTCGTGATGGTCCTGTTTATACTTGTCAATGTTCTTCTTTGTTTATTTGTTTCTTTCCGTTTTTCCGCTATGTCCTGCATCCACCAGTAAACTGGCTTCTTTTTGCATTTGGTGTTTTTTTCTCATAGTAGCGTTGCAAATTTCTTTTAGGATATTTGTCAGTTTCTCCTGTGTTTCTATTTTTTTTTGTTTTACAATTTGTTGTATTGTTGTTGTTATGTTTTCGTTTTGTAGTGTGGTTACATTCCATCCTCTTCTGCCGGTGGCCCTTCTATAATTATCTTCATTTCCCCGTTTGCCTATCTGGAACGTTATTGTTTTGTGTGGACTCATGTTTTCGGTGTCAAGAATCTCCCACCCTTCCATGCTTCTTATTAGTTTTTCGGTACATGCGGTGACATCTATGAAGGAGACTCCGTTTTTGTTTGCAAAAGTTGGAGTGTCCGCTTGGTTTGCTATGTGCAGGCAGCGGCTATGTAATAGCTCTTATAGTAGTTGTCCTTTTTTATCAGTGTAGGGTGAGCCCCATTCCGCTGATTTTGCATTAAAGTCTTCCCCTATTACTATTTATGTCTTTATTTTATTGAGACTGTGGTCGAGTTCTTGTAGGTATTCCTCATATCTTTCTGTCCTAGTGTTTGGAGGAAAGTAGCAGCTATATACTGCCATTTCTGGTGTTTGTACCCATACGAAACCTGTTCCTTTCCCCCAGTTTGCTATTGCTATCTTTTGCGTATTACAGATTAGTATTGCTGCTGATAGTTCCTCATCAGTTTTCCATGTCTTCTGTCGTCCTATGATCTTCTTATTCGGTTCGCTCGCCAACACAATGTCTGCATTTCTGCTTCTAATGTCCGCGTGCAGAAGGTCATGGGCGCCCGCCGCTCTATTTAGATTTTCTTGGATAAACTTTATCATTTTTTGTTTTATTTTTAGCTTCTCCGATAAGCTTTCTGAACTTTTTGCAGCTGGTGCTGTTTGCCCTGTGACCTGTCTCTTGACAGTTCCAACAGTATGCGGTTTCCGTGCATTCCGCAACTTTATGGCCTTGTTTGCCGCACTTTAGGCAGGCTTCCTTCCTGTCTGGTCCTTTGCAATCTTTAATCATGTGTCCTGTTTCTTTGCATCTGTGGCACAAAGGTACTTCTGTTTTTTCCCTGACCTGGCATTTGCACAGCCCTATTCGGAGGTATCTTATGTCTCTAAGGGCTTTCCCAGTCTCTGCATCTGCCATGATCGTTATTTTCTGTGTGCCTCTGGGTCCAGGTTTCATTTGTTTTATCGTAAAGCCTCCGCTCTTCTGCGTGGCTTCCTTTATGGCCTTTTCCACCTCTTCCGGTGTTGTTTCCAGGTCCATTCTTGCTACAATCATGGCGATTTTATTTACTGAATCGGTTTGAAGTCTTAGCCCTGGTAGTTTGTCTTTAAGGGCTTCTTTCAGGGCCTCTGCGTCCTCCTTTTTGTTTAGGATCATCACTAGGTCCCCTTTCGTAGTCTTTCTCATACTGTTAATCTTTACTCCGCTGTTTTGGATTTCTTTTCCTGTAGATCTTACTTGTTTTACTAGATCTGCGTATGTTTTCCCGTCTTCTGTTTTTATAATTACTGCCTCCGTCTTTCTCAGTCTTTTTCTCTCCGTCTGGTTCTCCGTGTTTTCTTTTATTTTCCTCCTTTCCCTAGGGTCGGCACCTTTCCATGCCCATTCTTCTTCTTTTGTGGGTGTTTCCGTGTGCCCGTCATTTTTTGGGTTTTTTTGTTCTTCGTTTTCTTCATCTTCCTCGAGGGTCTTCTCTATCTTTTGGTCTTCCTCTTGGGTCTTTTTTTCCTTTTTTCATGCCGTGTATATTGAGTTCTATATCTGTGTTACAGAATATTATTTCCATCATTTTCTTGATGTCTCCCCATCTCACTTTTGTTTTTCCTCCTCCGATTTTGTCCATAGCAACTCTCTTGATGTTGTGCTTCTCTAGTAGTGCTCTAAGGTCTAGGAGGCATTTGTAGACATTTTCTGGTTTGATTTCCTCTTTTGCTTCCTCTCTTGTCCTGATGTAGAAGGAGCGTCTACTTATAGTTTTCGTTCCTTCGTTTGTCTCAATTTCCGCTTTGCTATGTATAATATGTATATATGTGGCTTTTCCTGTTTCTGTGTTAGCCTCTGTGTATATCGCGTGTTCGAAGGCGCCTACATTTTCTTTTTCTTTCCTCTTGTTTTGGTTTTTTTGACTTTTTTCTCCGTCTCCTCCGTTCGGTATGTCTCTTACCACCGTCATGGTTAGTGCTGCGTTTGCAAGCCTTTCTTCTGTGAGAGTAGTCCTGCCGTATAGTTCTTGCTTCCAGTATTTTTCTATCATTTTTTGGGCCTCCTCGTAGTTGTCACACTTTTCAATTTTGTCTAGTGCTTGGGCCTCTTTATCGTTTGTTTCCTCGGAGAGTGCCCCTTCTGCGTAGTTTTGCCTATCTAGTTCGTCGTATTGTTGTTTTATTCTTTCTCTCATTTCTACATTTTCTTCTTCTAGTTTTTTTATTCTTTCTTTTAGCTTTTTCAGTTCTTTTTCATTTCGGTCTTCGGTTTTTCCCTGTCCCTTATTCTGCTGTCTTCTTTGAGTTTTATATAGTCGTTTGAGATCTCCTGAAGTTTGGCCTTGGTTTGCTCTTGCGTTTTTTAGATGGTTTCCCATTCCTTGTTATTTGTAGTGAGCCACCTATTCATACACAGCCTGATCTCTTTGGCCTTTTTTTATCTCTACTTTGGTGTTTGTATGTGTATCCGTGAGTTTACATAATTCTGCGATCGCTCTTTCTAGGTTATTCGTTGGGATAGTGTTTCTTTCTATCTCTTGTACTTCGTTCATTTCCACCTGAGGGACGTGGGGTGGGAGAGCGGCTTGGGTTCCATCGCTGCTTCCTGGTCTTACTTGGAAGCTAGAGTTCGCAATCTGGCGAACCGCTGCTTGTGTTTTATGTGTAGCCGGGCTTTCCATATTTCTGTTGCCTTTCTCTTTTTTTTGGTATATCCCATGTAAGGTCCACGTGTGCCGTAATATTTGGTACTGACATGGCCCTTGGTCTTGGCGGGGTCCTTGCTAGCTGTCTCCCTTTGAAGATATATTTGGGTTCTTCTGTTTTTGCTCCGTCGCTTCCATCCTTATGGTCATTTTCTTTTGTAGTTTGTATTTCTTTGGGTTTTTCTGTTTCTCTTCCCGTTTCCTCGTTCTGTTGTCTGTTCTCTTTTGAGGCTTCTTCCTCCCCCTCCGAGTGCTCGTCTTCTGTCCTTTTTCTTTGTTGTTCCGGCTCGGTGTCAGTATTCATAGCTGTTGTTGTTTCCGTTTCATCCGGTCTCGCGATTTTTGCTTCCCCCGTATCCTTTGAAGCAGCGCCTGCCGTAGCAGACGACGGGTTTGCCCGCCCGGGGATGTTTTTCGAATCGCACTTTTCCATTTTCATGTACCTCGGTTGGTTGCATTTTATCCCTACTGCCAGGTTTGGTCGTCGTTTCCGTTTCCCGTCTTTTCGTGCCATTTCCTACTCGTGAGCCTTTTCGGTGCTGGGTCGGGGGTCCCTCCCTAGACCACTAGGGAGGGGCGGTTGGCTAAGTCCCCGGGGGCGCCACTCCCCGTTTCCACCTCGAGGGGTTTGATTTCGGAGTGTCCTTCTCCTAGACGGGTTACCTTCACCACGGCTATCGAGCCCCGTCTACCCGTGGGTTACCGCCCACTCTGGGTCAGACGTCACCACCGTTTGCGGTGTATTATCCTACCAAGTTTCAAAACTCCTCAACCTTTTTCATGCAAAAAGTACCTAATGACTGGACAAAAGTTTAACATCGATTTCGCCATTTTTATAGGTTGCACCGAGGCCGAGTTGCGCGTAGTTGTGTGATAAAAAAAATATTTTAAATAATAGTTATTTATGTAACAAGTACGCAAAATATAATTTTAGAGGACGAATCTATTTCCGGACGAGGTGGAAGCCGAGTTTTTAAATTAGATGAGTACTCTAAAACTCAGTTTGAGTATGTGTTACATACAAAAAAATTTAGTACATGCTCTCCAAATTTGTTTAACAACTATTCGAAATTATTCTTAAATATAACTTTCAAATAAAATTTTGAAAAACGTATTAGATGAAATAAAGAAAATCAGTGAAAATAATCCTATAAAATATAAATAATAGATCATTGCCTAGGTTACGTTATTTTTTAACCCTGTTATAAGAAGGTAAATCGATAAAACCTATACTACCCGATTCAGAATTTTCTGCTCTATCGATTTTCAGAAGAGCGTGTTAAAATCGGAGTCTGGAGCAACTCCCACATGCAATTTTTACCCTTTTTGAGAAATTAAAGATTTTATGTTTTTTAATCTTCTTGTAAACTATATGAAGTACCGAGATGAAATTTTAATAATGCGTAGGCATAACTATCTATTATAACAGTATTGTATGGAAATTGTTTATAACAATTAATAAAAATAAATTATTAACACCGTATCGCAAATTTTGTGTAGTGTAAAATGTTGTCTGCTGCAATATCGCGTACGGTTGAGAATTTTACTTGTCCGGCCGCCGCGGATTTACCGTACTAATAGATCTACGACCTATAAATACGAATACACTATAGTTAAAGTAGTACTAGTTTGATATAACAAATACATATAGGTACATTACATATACATTTTTTATAAACAATTGAATTTTAAACAAATAATTTCAATTATAGACGTCAACGATGTGTTATTGTAATCTCTACAGTTTAGGCGGCCAAATAATTGTATTATATACCGGGTGTATATTGAAAAGTGAAACATAGGCGTTTAACATGGTAAATCAGTAAACAAAATTTATTTTGGTTGCTTAATAACTGCAGAAATCAAATTTGAAAATACACGGAATAGCGAATTAATAGTAACAGCCATGGAATTAAAAACAGGAGATGAACAAATGCGTAACGCTTATATATATATATATATATATATATATATATATATATATATATATATATATATATATATATATATATATATATATATATATATATATATATATATATATATATATATAAAAAGAGACAGGCAACAGAGTCACCCGAGAAAAACGCAGAAAATAAGAAGACACAGGGAGACAGAAATATGGAAAGCCCGGCTACACATAAAACACAAGCAGCGGTTCGCCAGATTGCGAACTCTAGCTTCCAAGTAAGACCAGGAAGCAGCGATGGAACCCAAGCCGCTCTCCCACCCCACGTCCCTCAGGAGGAAATGAACGAAGTACAAGAGATAGAAAGAAACACTATCCCAACGAATAACCTAGAAAGAGTGATCGCAGAATTATGTAAACTCACGGATACACATACAAACACCAAAGTAGAGATAAAAAAGGCTATGTATGAATAGGTGGCTCACTACAAATAACAAGGAATGGGAAACCATCCAAAAAACGCAAGAGCAAATCAAGGCCAAACTTCAGGAGATCTCAAACGACTATATAAAACTCAAAGAAGACAGCAGAATAAGGGACAGGGAAAAACCGAAGACCGAAATGAAAAAGAACTGAAAAAGCTAAAAGAAAGAATAAAAAAACTAGAAAAAGAAAATGTAGAAATGAGAGAAAGAATAAAACAACAATACGACGAACTAGATCGGCAAAACTACGCAGAAGGGGCACTCCCCGAGGTAACAAACGATAAAGAGGCCCAAGCACTAGACAAAATTGAAAAGTGTGACAACTACGAGGAGGCCCAAAAAATGATAGAAAAATACTGGAAGCAAGAACTATACGGCAGGACTACTCTCACAGAAGAAAGGCTTGCAAACGCAGCACTAACCATGACGGTGGTAAGAGACATACCGAACGGAGGAGACGGAGAAAAAAGTCAAAAAAACCAAAACAAGAGGAAAGAAAAAGAAAATGTATGCTCCTTCGAACACGCGATCTACACAGAGGCTAACACAGAAACAGGAAAAGCCACATATATACATATTATACATAGCAAAGCGGAAATTGAGACAAACGAAGGAACGAAAACTATAAGTAGTACATCAGGACAAGAGAGGAAGCAAAAGAGGAAATCAAACCAGAAAATGTCTACAAATGCCTCCTAGACCTTAGAGCACTACTAGAGAAGCACAACATCAAGAGAGTTGCTATGGACAAAATCGGAGGAGGAAAAACAAAAGTGAGATGGGGAGACATCAGGAAAATGATGGAAATAATATTCTGTAACACAGATATAGAACTCAATATACACGGCATGAAAAAAGGAAAAAAAAGACCCAAGAGGAAGACCAAAAGATAGAGAAGACCCTCGAGGAAGATGAAGAAAACGAAGAACAAAAAAACCCAAAAAATGACGGGCACACGGAAACACCCACAAAAGAAGAAGAATGGGCATGGAAAGGTGCCGATCCTAGGGAAAGGAGGAAAATAAAAGAAAACACGGAGAACAAGACGGAGAGAAAAAGACTGAGAAAGACGGAGGCAGTAATTATAAAAACAGAAGACGGGAAAACATACGCAGATCTAGTAAAACAAGTAAGATCTACAGGAAAAGAAATCCAAAACAGCGGAGTAAAGATTAACAGTATGAGAAAGACTACGAAAGGGGACTTAGTGATGATCCTAAACAAAAAGGAGGACGCAGAGGCCCTGAAAGAAGCCCTTAAAGACAAACTACCAGGGCTAAGACTTCAAACCGATTCAGCAAATAAAATCGCCATGATTGTAGCAAGAATGGACCTGGAAACAACACCGGAAGAGGTGGAAAAGGCCATAAAGGAAGCCACGCAGAAGAGCGGAGGCTTTACGATAAAACAAATGAGACCTGGACCCAGAGGCACACAGAAAATAACGATCATGGCAGATGCAGAGACTGGGAAAGCCCTTAGAGACATAAGATACCTCCGAATAGGGCTGTGCAAATGCCAGGTCAGGGAAAAAACAGAAGTACCTTCGTGCCACAGATGCAAAGAAACAGGACACATGATTAAAGATTGCAAAGGACCAGACAGGAAGGAAGCCTGCCTAAAGTGCGGCAAACAAGGCCATAAAGTTGCGGAATGCACGGAAACCGCATACTGTTGGAACTGTCAAGAGACAGGACACAGGGCAAACAGCACCAGCTGCAAGAAGTTCAGAAAGCTTATCGGAGAAGCTAAAAATAAAACAAAAAATGATAAAGTTTATCCAAGAAAATCTAAATAGAGCGGCGGGCGCCCATGACCTTCTGCACGCGGACATTAGAAGCAGAAATGCAGACATTGTGTTGGCGAGCGAACCGAATAAGAAGATCATAGGACGACAGAAGACATGGAAAACTGATGAGGAACTATCAGCAGCAATACTAATCTGTAATACGCAAAAGATAGCAATAGCAAAATGGGGGAAAGGAACAGGTTTCGTATGGGTACAAACACCAGAAATGGCAGTATATAGCTGCTACTTTCCTCCAAACACTAGGACAGAAAGATATGAGGAATACCTACAAGAACTCGACCACAGTCTCAATAAAATAAAGACATAAATAGTAATAGGGGGAGACTTTAATGCAAAATCAGCGGAATGGGGCTCACCCTACACTGATAAAAAAGGACAACTACTATAAGAGCTATTACATAGCCGCTGCCTGCACATAGCAAACCAAGGGGACACTCCAACTTTTGCAAACAAAAACGGAGTCTCCTTCATAGATGTCACCGCATGTACCGAAAAACTAATAAGAAGCATGGAAGGGTGGGAGATTCTTGACACCGAAAACATGAGTCCACACAAAACAATAACGTTCCAGATAGGCAAACGGGGAAATGAAGATAATTATAGAAGGGCCACCGGCAGAAGAGGATGGAATGTAACCACACTACAAAACGAAAACATAACAACAACAATACAACAAATTGTAAAACAAAAAAAAATAGAAACACAGGAGGAACTGACAAATATCCTAAAAGAAATTTGCAACGCTACTATGAGAAAAAAACACCAAATGCAAAAAAGAAGCCAGTTTACTGGTGGATGCAGGACATAGCGGAAAAACGGAAAGAAACAAATAAACAAAGAAGAACATTGACAAGTATAAACAGGACCATCACGAGGCCAGTAACTGAAGAACAAAATATAGAAATTGTAAACGCCAGGGAAATATATAAAGTAGCCAAGAAAACCCTGAAAATAGCTATACAAGGAGAAAAAGACAAAGCATGGAATAAATTAATAGAAGAGGTAGAAGACAACGTTTGGGGGGAAGCCCACCAGATAGTTATTAAGAAACACAAACTCATGCCACATGAGAAACTTGAGGTAGAAACAAAAGAACGAATAATAAGGAAACTATTCCCAACCCACGAGACGACAGAAGAGGAACCCACACAAAACACATACGAAGAAACAATAACAAGAGAGGAGATTCAGCTAGCCAATAAAAGGATAAGAAATGGAAAGGCGCCGGGCCCAAACCAAATCCCTCCAGAAATAATTAAAACTGTAGCACAAAACCAGCCGGAAATTTTCGAAGAGACCTTTAATAGGGTAATCAAAACTGCTACATACCCAGACAAATGGAAAAGGTCGCGGGTAGTACTAATTAGAAAACCTGGGAAAAAGGGTTTCGAAGCGTCAGATTTTAGGCCGCTGTATTTATTAGACACGGAAGGGAAGCTCTTTGAAATAATACTAGAAGCCAGGCTGTCAAACTGGCTAGAAGAAAATCAAAAACTTTCTGAACATCAGTATGGTTTCAGAAAAAAACGCTCAACTATTAATGCGATTCAAGAGGTGCAAGAGATCGCGAAAAAGGAGATGGGGAAGACCATTAAAACAAGGGGATACTTCGCGATGGTAACTTTAGACATAAAAAATGCCTTTAACTCGGCACCTTGGACAGAAATTAATAAGGCACTAGAGGACATGGGGGGCTCCAGAATACATGACGAGCATCATAAAGAGCTACCTAAACAAAAGAACAATAGAAGATGAAAGAGTGTATACAGTAAGCTGTGGGGTACCGCATGGGTCAATACTAGGACCAAAGTTATGGAACGTATATTACAACTCACTGCTACAGCTACAACTCCCAGAAAAAACGACTCTAATTGCATACGCGGATGATATAGCAATTATGGATTATGGATTAGAGACGAAGGGATTGAACTAGCTACACACAAGACAGAAAGTATCATCCTCAGCGGGAGAAAAGACTCAAGAGGGATCTACTTCAACCTAGAGGATTTCGACATCATCCCAAAAAAAAACTATAAGATACCTAGGGATGGAGCTTAGCAGTCGACTTGACCACGGCATCCACATAGAAAAAACATAATAAAAGCTGAAAATATGATCTCAAACGCCTCCTTCCGCGAATCGGGGGACCAACGAAAAAAAAAAGGAAATTACTAGTGTCGACCGTTCACTCTATGCTCCTATATGCAGCGCCAGTTTGGGCGTCCACACTGGAAATAAAGAGAAACACAGAAAGATTAGTTAGCATTCAGAGAAAATTGGACCACTTAAATTACTAGTACAGGATAGGGGAAAAGGCAAGGAGAAAACGAAACAGGAAAAGGAGATGTTAAAAAAGGAGACAACGATCAAATGGCAAGAGACATGGGAAACACACGCAGGAGATATTTGGATTAAAAAGCTTATTCCAAACATCATACCATGGATAGAGCGAAAGCACGGGGCAACCACATACTACATGAGTCAAATTCTCAGCGGACATGGGTGCTTCATGACGTATTTGAAACGTATTAAGGAAAAAAAAGACGACAAATGTATGTATTGCGACCATATAGATATACCAGAACACACAATTTTCAAATGTGAAAGATGGGAAAATCTGCGTCAAGAGGCAAACACCAAACTAGGTAGGATCCTAAATGTAGACAACATGATACCTACTATGCTAGAGGGAGAAGAAGAATGGGAAATTGTTCAGACGATGATGACCCAGATCATGGAAGAAAAAGAGAAAGACGACAGAAGTTAAGAACAAGGTAGCCCCCAGAACTGAAGTAATACTAACGTAGTTCAAGTCCTACACTACCTTTACCCCTCGGGGGGCATCCGCTGCTTCGGCATGATGCTAGGTGTGCATGAGCATTATCTCCTACCCAACAAAAAAAAGGATTGTAGACTAGGTGACCCTATGTTTGCGACCTGGAGCGAGCGCCTTGAAACGATGGCGCCCAAAATCAGTTTTTACCTCTCGCCTCATATTCTATAAGAGAGGTATTGTAATGGGTCAAAATTTTCGAGTATGAGTTTTTGGTGGATAAGCACGTTTCAGGGTCTCTAGAATACGAATTTACTATTTTCACGATGATGTCTGTGTGTGTGTGTGCGTGTGTGCGTTTGTATGAACCGACGATTTTTCGTCCACGATAACTTAAAAAGTATCAAACCGTTTATAACCAAATTTCATATTTAAGGTTTTAATAAGTATCTTAACACCGGATAAGATTTTGGTAGAAATCCGCAAACCGGAAGTAGTACTTTTAGAAGTTTGGAAAAGTTTTCCTTAAATATATTGGTACATTATTTATTTATGACAATTTTTGCAATTAAAAATAAAAGAAATTGTGATTATCTATGTGTACAGTTAATTATAAATACAAATTGCTGAATCTGGAAGTATTTAACAATAAAATAAAGTACAATTAATATTCTATTTTTTTGAAATTCCAGTATCTTGTTGTCCATGATATAAAATTTGTTTCTACATAAAATTTGAATTATTATGACAGTGACAGTACAGTTGACATCTTTTGCTTGCATATTGGTTTACATTATCGTTTACATATTACATGAACATGAAACTATTAAAATGTAAGTAAAACTATTTATTAGATTAGTAGAATAAGCAGAATTTGGCGAGAGGTCGTGTGGTGGTCACAGCAGATTTTTTGTATATAACTTCATTCCTGTAGGTTCTAGAGGATTAAATTTGCTACAAAATTATTTTTATACTTTTTTTGTCAGGCTAATACTTTAGGAGTTACAAAGCTGACGAATAGACCGAATTTGCAATTTTTTCCCAATTAAGTGCCAATTAGTGTACCTAAAGTTGTTTCATAATGAGTTATGAAAACTCATGCTTTTGTAAACTCGATTTGACACCACTCCTCATGATTAAGGCTACTAGACAAAGATTTGTGCAACTGAGGATGACTGCTGTGCAGTCGAAACGTCATGTTTAATAAATCGAAAATGCAGTAATTTATTTTTTAATTTTTTGGCTAAATTACCAATTAGTTGTTTTTCCTATTCTTCTTGTAAACTATATGAAGTACCGAGATGAAATTTTAATAATGCGTAGGCATAACTATCTATTATAACAGTATTGTATGGAAATTGTTTATAACAATTAATAAAAATAAATTATTAACACCGTATCGCAAATTTTGTGTAGTGTAAAATGTTGTCTGCTGCAATATCGCGTACGGTTGAGAATTTTACTTGTCCGGCCGCCGCGCATTTACCGTACTAATAGATCTACGACCTATAAATACGAATACACTATAGTTAAAGTAGTACTAGTTTGATATAACAAATACATATAGGTACATTACATATACATTTTTTACAAACAATTGAATTTTAAACAAATAATTTCAATTATAGACGTCAACGATGTGTTATTGTAATCTTTACAGTTTAACATGGTAAATCAGTTTTTCCGTTTGCATTGCTTCCCTAATTATTTTAGACAAAAACGTTTCAAATAAATGTTGTTGAGCATAAAATTCTACATCCGGATCAGTAAACAAAATTTATTTTGGTTGCTTTATAACTGCAGAAATCAAATTTGAAAATACATGGAATAGCGAATTAATAGTAACAGCCATGGAATTAAAAACAGGAGATGAACAAATGCGTAACGCTTATATATATATATATATATATATATATATATATATATATATATATATATATATATATATATAGGCAAAGTTAAAAATCTCGGGAATCGGTCAGTGCTCAAATACTAGTTGTTTACGTACTTAAATTTATTTAAAAAATTCCAATATTTCGGACAATATAAATAAATATATAACATAAAAATTATTATTCTGAAGAATAATGATAAAATTCTTACTCGCCATCATGTTAAGTGAGGTTCAAGGATAATAAAATGAAATTATGTTACTCAAACAATTATCCCTACAGGACAAGAAATCATTTTAAAAAAATTGTATGTTGCATTAAAAACTCAATTTTGATAATTTATTTTTAGTGCCCTGAAGGATAGTCAAAGATTTGTTATATTCCATCATGTTAGGTTAGACATAAGGATTATTAGGTAAAATTAGGACACTCGAACAAGTGTCCTTAAAGGAGTAAACAATATTTAAAAGAAAATGCAAACATACGTGTAAAATGTAATTTTAACTTTTTTATTTTCATTGTCCTGAAGGATAACGGAAAAATTCTCATACTGTATTATGCTACACAGGATCCAAGGATAATAAGGTAAAATAATGAAACTCAAATAAGTATCCTTCAAGGAAAAAAGTAATACTTAAACAAAAAAAATTATGATTTGTTTAAAATTACAACTTAAGCGAGCTGGAGCGAGCGCCTTGAAACGATGGCGCCCAAAATCAGTTTTTACTTCCTTGTACGGAGTAATAAGGAAGTATTGTAATCGCGAAAAATTTCGGTTTTCAGATTTTGATGGAAATATCCGTTTTGACCTTTTCTGAATCCATTATGACTAGTATCGTCGTGACGTCTGTACGTACGTGCGTACGTACGTGCGTACGTACGGACGTATGTGTGTCGCATAACTCAAATACGGTTAGACGTAGAAAGTTGAAATTTTGTATTTAGGACTGTTATAGCATCTAGTTGTGCACCTTCTATTTTTGGTTTCAATCTATAAACCGGAAGTAGTACTTTTTAAAAATATTTTGATAAATAATTAATTTTAGACAATTTTTTTTATTTTAAATGAAAGATTATGTGATTATTATCTACAATCGGTATTTTATACATTTTTCTGTATCTTCTATCATTTAAGAATAATTAAAGTATATACTTATAATTTAGTATTTCTGTATCTTGTAGTCCATGATCGATTAACATTTGTTACTACGTAAAATTTAAATGATTATGACATGACAGTGACAGTAGCAGTGACAATAGTAAAATATCGTTTATATCTTCTTCTGCAGTTTAAATAAAATGACTAAAATATATTTGTGAGTATACTAGTATAATAAGTTATAAGAATTTTTTATATTATTCTACATTTTAGTTATTAAGAAAAGTATGAACAAACAAGGCGTACAAGGAAGTCATGTGGTGTCCACGTCAGATTTTTTGTATATAACTTCATTCCTGTAGGTTCTAGAGGATTAAATTTGCTACAAAATTATTTTTATACTTTTTTTGTCAGGCTAATACTTTAGGAGTTACAAAGCTGACGAATAG
This sequence comes from Agonum fuliginosum, assembly GCA_947534325.1. Classification (NCBI taxonomy): domain Eukaryota; kingdom Metazoa; phylum Arthropoda; class Insecta; order Coleoptera; family Carabidae; genus Agonum; species Agonum fuliginosum. Next base: position 4,923,038 of record OX384046.1, read on the forward strand.
ACCGAATTTGCAATTTTTTCCCAATTAAGTGCCAATTAGTGTACCTAAAGTTGTTTCATGCAAATGAGTTATGAAGACTCATGCTTTTGTAAACTCGATTTGACACCACTCCTCATGATTAAGGCTACTAGACAAAGATTTGTGCAACTGAGGATGACTGCTGTGCAGTCGAAACGTTAAATAAATCGAAAATGCAGTAATTTATTTTTTAATTTTTTGGCTAAATTACCAATTAGTTGTTTTTCCTATTCATATTTTACAGCCGATTACTTTGGTCCGACATTTACTATTATGCCCTTGTTAAATAAAGTTTTGTGCGGATTTATGCGGCTTTGTATAGTAATTATGTTATTGCAAGGTAATGTAATTATTTTTATAATATTAAGAAATCAAAATTTTTTACTTGGGCCCTTTTATGGTTTTAAAACTGCTTAAATTTTAAATATTGTACAAAGAAGTACTAATAATTGTTTACATTACGGACCTGTTTAATTAAAAATATTTGCCCGCACCTGCTGTAGTACATATCAAAGTTTTGCACCACTTTCTGTTACAATCATTTGTTTGAATTGAGTAAAATATTAAGTATTATTTCAAGAAGCTTTTAGTTCTACGATTCCACCTCTTAACATAACATAGTCACTGTTTTAGTCTTTGTTTCAAAGTTTTTGTCTTAAGCCTCATTCCCACCTCTATCATAGTCGTAGTCGTAAGTCGTAGTCGTAGTCGTAAGGAAAACCGACCGTTCCCAGCTCTTATCATAAGGGTAATGTTTTGTTCACAACTAAACTAATAAATGAGTCAAATACATTTCAAATAATTGATAATTAAATTTTACTGTTATATTGGAAACAATACTAATTTGCCCAGGAAGAACTACGACTAACGACTAAAGACTAACGACTTGCGACTACGACAAGAGGTGGAAACGCTGTAACGTTGTTTCGTATGTCAAACTCTCAAGGTTACGACTAACGACTTACGACTACGACTATGATAGAGGTGGGAATGAGGCTTTAGTCTTAGTCAGACCAGTTCCAGCTCTTAACATAAGAATAGTTTTAAATTTTTGTAAATAAAATGTTTGTTTACTTAAATTGAGAGTTCAATTTTATGAAAAAAGATTAGATGTGTGAATCTTACATATTTAATTGTAGTAAAATTATACACATATCATTGTAGAATTACATATATTTATTGTAATAGTATATTAAGGGCAGTAGGTACAGTATTGTTCAGAAATAATGCCCAGACGCCCCACTCCAATGCCGACGATTTATGAAACATTCGAAATACGTCTGCAGTCGTTGATGAACAGAGGCAGAAGATACAAAGCAAAAGATAGCTATATTCCCAATTTTCTCGCAAAAACAACATTAGCAACGGTAAACAGAGGTTTAAGATTTGGAAATATTTTGTAAATTAGGATTCACTACTTTCGATGATACGTCGGATGGATACTTTTCCTAATGAATAGAGATGGGAATTTAGTGATTTTTCCTTTTTTTCTACGTGAGTACTATTTTTATGTGTCATAATACAAAATCCGTTTTGAAGAAAATGCTTTCATTTGAACCCAATATGATTTTACCTATTTTTCCTAAAATCGTGGTTTTTTAAAATTTGGACCTATTTTACTATTTTTGTACCTAAATCATATTTTTATGTTCCTAAATCGTGTTTTAAATTTTTTTTCTTTTTTAAAAATTCAACATTCACAGATATTTGTATTTTTTAAGTTGTCAATTTAGATTTTTGAACTTCTGCAGTTATTTTCTTCGCGCATTTTAAAAAGTATTTGAAATTAAATACAGCTGTCGTCTAGCGGTTGGTGCGAAAACTAAAATTTTAGTCACGTGATGGTTACAGCAGTTCGTATATGAGTCGCACCACACTGGCTGTATTGTAGATTGTGCGACACAATCTTACTGTAGACAATATTGAAAAAATATTAGTTTGTTATAGTTACAAAAATAATTTGGACTGATCTTTTTAATTGTTATTGTTATTGGTGCTAGAATTCTGTACAAATTGATGATTGTACATGTACAACCGTACCTAACTAATTTTTTTACACCAAAAGTTTAATAGATTTGTGCAATATATAAAATTTGCACAGAATTTCACCAATAATTTATAGTATAGAGTAAATGTTTATTTATATTTACAAACCTGTAAATTTTTATTTTTGTTTATTATTTTATTTATGAATATGATTATGAATATTTATGAATAAATGTTTATTTATATCAATATAATAAAATATTTAAAAAAATTATAACCTAAAATACTTTTTTGGAACCTAATTTTAGATATTTTGTACCTAAAACGAGAATTTTATTAACCTTTTTAGGAACCTATTTTCACAAATTTTAAATCCTAAATTCCCATCTCTACTAATGAATCACTTATATTGTCCGAATTCTGCATTAAAATTAGAACTCATTAATTCATATCTACTATTTAGGTATGATACAAATTGTAGTAAAGTTAATCAAATTAAATTAGTAGATCATGAAATTATGCATTAAGATTTATCATAAAAATATAATTAAATGATGCTTCTTATATTTGCATCCAGAGATGCACACGATATTTATTTCAATACCTGCACCGAAAAGCAAGTTGAAGAATGAGATGAACCGAATGATGATAACATTGGAAAAATGTATAATAATTAGAGTTGCAACGAATATTATGCAACTATTCGGTATTCTGCCTATTCAGCAGGTTTTTCATTACACAATACTTGAATTGGGATATAAACAGTCTCCTGCAAGTGCTTCATTTACGTATTTCATTGATTAATCTAAACAGACAAAAATACTTATTACTTGTATTAAAACGTATTACTAATAATAATTAAAAATAATCTATTTTGAAATCCTGCATAAAGCGGGAGGAAAAGTATTTTTTCTCTATAGGCAGGAAAAAATTAAGTGGATTTCCGCATAAGGCGAGAGAAAAAGTACTTTTCCTCCCTAAGGGAGGAATATTACTGACCGGTCAGAAATACCTCACGTTCGTCCCTAATAATAGGGACGAAAGGTGGCGTTTTCGGTGCAGGTATTGAAAAAATAATTTATTGAATTAGATTTGTTAATTAAATCAGATTAAAACTGAAACAACAATCTAAACATTTTTATTTCTAACATTGTAGGTTACAGTTTAACTCTCTGGTTCAAAATTCATTTAGATTTCATACACTTGACGAAATTCAAAGTCAAGGTATTATCTTGCCTCTCAGGTAAAGAGGATACTTCTAAATTTGGTTCTATTTTCTTGGAATAGAAGCAATATATCTTTCCTTTGCTACTTATCTCCCATCACCCTCACTCAATCGAACGTATATCGAATTTTTCATAAACTGTCGGCACTGTAGTAGGGCGTCTGGGCATTATTTCTGAACAATACTGTACATAGGTATGTACAGTTTATCGGTTAAGGACACGGTTAAAGAATAATTAAATTAGCCGACTGGCAACGTTTTTCATTGTCAATCCAGGGCAGAAGTTGTAATTAGAAAATCTAAGGCCCTCGTAAAGTTTTAATATGATGTATATTGTAGAGAATTGTACGTAGAATTTAATGCAAAAAAACGGAAGTCATTATTTTTATCCGTTCAGAAGTTACAGTTCATGAAACACAAGAAATACGAAAAAACGCTAGAATTTCTCAACTTTTTCTCGGAGAAAATTTTCAAATTTTAGCTTAAGTAATGCCCTCATAAGTTTTTAAAATAAAGTACTTAATAGAAAAATGTTCGGAGAATTCAGTGCAAAAAATCAGGGATCGTTATTTTTATCAGTTTATAAATAACATTAATTTTTGTGTGAGGAGACGAAATTTCGACTTTTTAAAAATGATTTAAATATTCGAAATACATTTTAGCGATTTTCTCGAAAACTGTGCCACTTACAAGAAAATTGCTAATGACTTTTTCTGTAGAGAATTTAGTGCTCTATAATTATATGTAATAGTTTTTCGCGTATCATTAACCAATTACACGATAAATGTAAAAAACCAAAAACAGTGACACATTTTGCTACGCTACGGGCTTAGCACATACCGTAGGGCCGGGGACTTTTGGTATAATCATCACCAAAGACCTCCAAACACATCCCATAAATAAAATCTTTAGGATCAAAAAGTCCGTCTACAAACCGTTCTTTGACTAGACTACCAGGCAAAATGCTACAATATTCGCCAAATAAACAAAAAAAGTAGGAGACTTCTGAAAATTTGCAGAGTTGTAAAAAAATATGTAACATTCAAGATTCCGATGAGTCCCCATCAGCAGAAAGTGTGCTCGAACCGCCATATTGAAAAAAAATTGTTTTCAAAAAAACTCGGTAACTTTAAATTTTACGGTAAATATTGATATTATAATATTGTAGCTTATAAAATTTCCTACAAAAAGATGCTATCACTTTTTTATATAGAACTAATAGTTTACGAGAAAAACGAGAAAAAATATTTTGGTAGAACGAAAATAATTAAATCATGCCTTAACTTTGTTTCCTGACACAAAAACGGCTGTAACTTGCGAACGGATAGAAAAAACGATCGGTACCGGTATAGCGCTTTGTTGGCCGATCATACATGGCCCTGGTGAAAAATCGACATCTTTGTCCTGGTATGGCGGGCACTTAGCGACACGCCAGCGGTATGGCGTTTGTATAACCTTGTTCTATATTTAATCCCGAACAAATATCGCCAAAGAACAGCGTGTGGCCAATGATACATGTCGACTGTAAAAAATGACACGTTTCGGCTAGTATGGCGGACATTAGGCGACGCCATATTGGTATGACATATTGCGTTTCCGTGCTTTGGCAACCTCCTGAACAACATAAAACAACAATCATCGTGTGGCCTATTCCCCATGGGCATGTCAATTTTTGACAAGTTTGGTAATTCACCCCGTGTAAAAGCTACACTTTAGGGGCGCCATACTTGCGTTTTGCGGGTGGGGGTATTACTGGCTATCAATCACCAAAGCCTCGAAATGTGACAAATCATACACCCACCTGACCTGCCGCTACAGCTACAACGATGGAACCGAAAACTCCTATTATAGGGCCGAAAAAAAACTGGACCATAATTCCGTCCGGCAACCTCCACAATATCGTTTTTTAACTCTTTCTAAACTCAAATCATCAATCAGAATGAGGTCATCGGTTTTTGCAAACGGAATGTTTCTCGGCGCCTGCACTAACAGAACCGAAAAAAATATTTAAACTTCACTTCTTTTTCTCGCACAAAATCTTTGAATATCAGCTCAACCAAAAGACCTTTAAAAGTTTTTAAAATAATGCATCTTATAGAAAAATGTCCAAGGATTCCAATACCGGAAACCGGAAGTCTATATCTTAATTAGTTCAGAAATTAGAGTTGATTAAACACAAAAAATGTAAAAAATATAAAATTTTCTGAATTTTCTATGTTAAAATTGAGGCTAAACCAGGCCCATCTGAAAAATTAAAAATAATATATTCGATAGAAAAATTTCTGTAGAATCGAATGCTTCAAACCGGAAGTCGTTTTTTCCATCCGTTCGCAAGTTACAGCCGTTTTTGTGTCAGGAAACAAAGTTAAGGAGTGATTATTTTCGTTCTACCAAAATATATTTTCTTGTTTTTCTCGTAAACTATTAGTTCTATGTAAAAAAGTGATAGCATCTTTTTGTAGGAAATTTTATAAGCTACAATATTATAATATCAATATTTACCGTAAAATTTAAAGTTACCGAGTTTTTTTGAAAAAAATTTTGTTTTTCAATATAGCGGCTCGAGCACACTTTCTGCTGATGGGGACTCATCGGAATCTTGAATGTTACATATTTTTTTATAACTCTGCAAATTTTCAGAAGTCTCCTACTTTTTTTGTTTATTTTATGCAATTTTCCTGGACTATATATATATATATATATATATATATATATATATATATATATATATATATATATATATATATAACGTACTTCACAGTACATCTCAGAAATCCAAAAATAGAGCACAGTCATAGACAGCTGTTTCGGCCTTTTAGGCCTCGTCAGTATGACTCAGCTCAGTTTCTGATGTTTTCATTTTACTGGTTAGTACCGGAGGGGTTGCCCTCGTGTCGCCACAGACGAAGCCTAGTTGATGGCCATTGTATGGCCCATCTGGGACCGATGCTGTATTAGACACAGAAACTTTCTCTTACTTTATCCGTAGTATGCTTGAAAGCGAGTAAATCTGCGCATCTCACAGTTCATCTCAGTCCTCCATAGATGGCACAAGTAGTTTCTTGATGTTTCTCCGTTCACCTTACCGTCGGCTAGGTGACACCTACCCTGTTGTGTACGGTTGAAAACATCAGAAACTGAGCTGAGTCATACTGACGAGGCCTAAAAGGCCGAAACAGCTGTCTATGACTGTGCTCTATTTTTGGATTTCTGAGATGAACTGTGAAGTACGTTACCATTAGTATACATTTATGTTTATAAGTCTAGATATGGCGGAAGGTTGTGTGCAGACCACTTCAGATTTTTACTAATGACATAATTTAGGTTATTGTTATATAGGCTCTTAATTGCGTTATTTAATTTCTTGCTAACGTTTCTTGTTTCTAGGCTATCCCATATTTGCTGTCTCTGTACTCTGTCAAACGCTTTTTCCAAATCTATAAATGCCATAAACGCTTTGTTCTTGCTTCTTAAGGTCTTTTGTATTATTTGTTTTAACGTGAATATATGGTCTTGTATACTTCTTCCCTTTCTGAATCCGCTCTGTTCTTCTTCTAATACTGATTCTACTATTTTTCTCAATCTTTTTTCAAGTATTCTCTCATACACTTTCAGTGTTGTGCTTAGCAGCGAGATCCCTCGGTAATTATTACAATCTCTCGTGTCACCTTTTTTGTGTAATGGCATTATGACTGCTACTTCCCAGTCTTTAGGTATTTGTTCATATTTCCAAGCATCATTGAATATGTCTAATAATAGTATTATTCCTTCTCTGCCCATATATTTTAGCATCTCTCCACTTATTTTATCGTGTCCTGTTGCCTTCCCATTTTTAATCAGCTTTACCGCTTCGGATATCTCGTCCATTGTTATTTCGGTGTTTTCGTCTACAACTACTTCTCTTATTCTTGTCATATTTGTGTCGTCTTCGGTTACGTTCAGAAGTTCTTGGAAGTATTCTCTCCATCGGTTCATAACTTTATTTTTCATCAGTTGGGAGTTTACCAGCTCTATCTTTTATTATGTCCATTTGTTTTCTTTCTTCTTTTCTTAGCAATTTCAGTGTTTTATAGAATAGTTTTTGGTTTTCTTTACTATTTCTCTCCATTTGATCACCGAACTTTTCCCAGCTTGTTTCTTTCGCTTTGTTGGTCATCTCTTTAACCTTTCTTCTCTCTTTCTTAAACACATTATAGTTATCTTGTTTTCTGTTACTTAAATACTTCCATTTTTCTTTCTTTATTTTTATTGCTTGTTTTATTTCTTCATTCCACCAGACTGTTTGCTTTTTGTTAGTTCTTATTTTTGTCGTTCCACACACTTTTCTTGCTGCATTAAGTAGCGTGGTTTGGAATAGTTGCCACTTCTGTTCGATGTCCGTGTTATCACTTATAGTAAGTATCTCCAGTTGTTTTCTTACCTCTTCTTCGTATTGTTTTGCTACTAACTCCTCTTTTAACCTGTACGTTTTAATTATTTCAGATGCGTTCTCCTTTATTTCCTCTTTTTGTTTTCTCATTTCTTCTTTATTGTAGGCTTTTTTTATTTTTGCTTCTATCAGGAAATGATCACTATATATTTCAGGGCCTCTCTTTGCTCTTACATCAATTATACTTTTCCTATTTTTCCTCTCCACTAGTATGTAGTCTATTAATGATTTGTCTGCTGCATATGGTCCTTGTCTCGAATACATGTGGATTTCTTTGTGTTTATAAAACGTGTTAGTAACTATGAGGTCGTTCAGAATGCAGTAATCAATAAGTCTTGTTCCATTATTGTTTAGTCTTTCTTCTCCAAATTTACCTATTACGTAGGATGATTCCTCTTCCCTTTTTCCAACTCTCGCGTTGAAGTCTTCTAGTACATAAATATCTTCCAGGCTGTTCTCGGTTTCTATGTGTAGCTGCTCCCAGAATTCGTATTTATTTTTTGCTACCTCATCCTCGTTAGGTGCATATACTACTATAATTGTAAGTATGCCGTCATTTGTTTCTTTCATTCTTATCTTCAGTATTCTTTCAGAACAGGCTTCCCATTTTTCTACGTATTTAGCGTATTATTTGTGTATTAGACAAGCTACTCCAGCTGTTGCTCGTTTATCTTGTGGTACTCTGCTGTATATCAATAAATGTCCGTCTTCCATAACTTTTTCTCCATTTCCTAATTTTTTTGTTTCTGTTACTGCCAGTATGTTTAATTTCTCTTTGTTGAATTCATATATTAGTTCATTTTCTTTCCCGTTATATAGTGATATAGAAATTATGCAAAATATAAAGAACACGCAAGCATATTACTACATTAAAAATCTGCTGTGTCCACCACAGTACTTCCTCGACTATAAGTTATAATAACTTATATCGTAACGCCTTTAATTTTATGCTTTATTCAGCAAAATTTAAATGTATTTATCTTTTTTCCCAAACTATTTAAGTTGATACTTAATTGAATATCGCATAAATGTCATTTTTTACATTTTTACTAAACTCGTCTCCCAGAGAGCTTTAAATTGACACCAAACTCGGTATAATTTGAATAATGTATTTTAAAAAATGACGATCGGTTAAATGTTATTTTTATCTTTCTACTAAAATTATTTTCCGATGAACATTAATTTGATACCACACACGCTAATATTTTAATAAAAATAAAATAAGTTATGTTTATAAAGTTGGTACCACTGGTTGAATAAAAAAATTTGAACAATTTTTTTTAGAAACAATTTATTGACAATCAATTTGAATAATTTATAATAAAAAAACAATTGACGATCGTTTAATGTTATTTTTTTTTAAATTTGATACCACACACGATAGTATTTTGATGAAAATAAAAAAGTTATGTTTATAAAATTGGTACCACTGGTTGAATAAAGCTCATTAACGAAATTGAAGTCAGATTTTGGCTCAAGATCTTAAATATAAAATTTCAGTCCAAAATTCGAACGCGTTTTTAAGTTATGCAACATCCCGACAGACCCACAAACTAACAGACCGACTTTTTTTAAAATTATGTTTTTTGGGTTCAGTAGGATCTAAAACGTGAAGATTCACCATAATCTCGAACTGTCAGAAAATCACGATTACAATACTTCCCTCTATTACATAGGTCGGGGAAGTAAAAAGTAACAGGTATATAGTGCTGCGAAATAATGAAAAGTGTTTCGGAAAAACTGTCAATATAGATATAGGTTTTTTAATTTTATGAGAAATTAGTAAAATCGACATGTTTTAAAATAATAATGAAGATGGATAGATACATTACGAGACTGTGTTCATATATTGTGAAATTATTTATTTTTTTCACGACATGCGGAGAAAACACAATTTTCTTCTCGCGAAATAGTGAGGAAAGTAGGTTTTCCCTCTCTAGAGAGGAAAGTAAGCAGTGTTACCACCAGTGTTATTTTACGATGAAATATTTTAAAAATTGTAAGTAAATTTATTATTTTATTGAAAATTATGATTTTATAGTGATAAACTGTAAACTTTTATTTTACAATTATTATGTTTTATACTTTCTTTTTATACTATTTCACGATTTTACAACTTAAATTTAATTTGGCATATTGGCTGCATTTCGTTGTTTTCAAATGTCATTCTGACAGTTATAACCTAACTTCTAGTTATGTGTTTCTTCTACATTTACAATGTTTTTAAATATGTCGTGAAAAAAATGTTGTGTCTAACACGAGAGGAAAGCTCTTTTTCCACTCTTGCTCGATTGCCTCACTCGCTTCGCTCGTGACACAAACTTCGAGCTCGAGTGGGAAAAAGAAGTGCTTTCCTCTCTAGTTGGACAAATAACTATATAACGACGATCTCCCTCGTAGAAAATGCAGGATTTTCAAACACGTTTTGTCATAATATTTTCGATCTAAAGGTAAATTATGGAACATAGCCACTTAGATATATCTAAATTTCAATTTTAGTTACTATTTACGTTATAAAAGTGTATTTTTACATTTAAATCAGTGTCAATATAGTATCCCTGATACAGCCAGAGATATCTACTAGATCACGCTAGATTCTATTACACATTCTGACCGCTAGAAATCGCTAGAAATGATCATGTTGGCCAACGTAATTATTCGTTAATCATGGTTAAAGATAATGTTTGAAAACCGAGACGGAATCGAAGTTTCCACAATTATTCGAATCCGGTACAAAATGCACATAACGTCCGTGATGCTTATAATATTTTTGCCCGTTCGATACAATACAAATAAATTTGAAAATAATGGTATTTGTGGTTATAGGTTTAGTTTGCATTTTGATGCTGTTGCCTTAGTTTCTGTTGTTGTTTAATCTTACCGCCTTCTAATTTGTAAACAAAACCTAGTATCTTGGAAACAAAGCCAGTAAACGCTAAAATATGACCGATCTTGCAAAAAAAACATAATAATTACTTATAGTAAACTTTCAAGTTAAAAATGGTAAATTTACTAATTTATGTAAAAATTTTAATTAGGTACCGTAAAATCCCATTATTTTGAACGCGTCCACAAGTTTGAACGAATTTTGAATTTTGTTTATATTGTATCAGGTGTCTCCATCTATGAAAATATTCAATTTTTAAAAAGAGTACTGTTTTTAGTGATGTTTTTGTAATATAATTTGCATCACTGAAATTGTTTTGTAAGTAAGTTCACTTCATTTTGATACCTATTTTCAAATACCTGAAAATCGGGGTTTTTACACTAGTGTTTACTTCTTGTTGTCAAGTAAGTACTCCTATCTTTATTAAACAATATTCTGTACTGTCTTGTACTGTTGCATGTTAGGACAATTTTAAGATATAGAGTTGGTTTTTATCTAAATAAAAATGTGGAAAAATAAATTTTTAAAATTTTTTGGCGTTTTGTTACTTCTTATTTATTTATTTTTTTTATTTACTTTTATATATATTTGTATGTTATTAAACCTTAAGGATTATTATTTATTTACATTTTTTTGTAATCTTATTACTTATAATAAATAAAAACTAAGAGAAAATAGTCTTTTATTAATACAAACTCCGCAAACATTTTGTAAAGTAAAATATTAATAATTTTTTTTAAGGTACAGTGTTCAATGATATATTTTAAGACATATAACATTTAAAAAAATAATAATTAAGCAAAGTTCAAAGTTTATTTTGTTTTAATTATAAGTAATTATGTATTTATAATTTTTTTATACTATTATGATTCCTGAGAGTATTTTTTGTAATGTTCTACGTGCTTTAGTAAACAAATTATTGATAAAGTATGGTCAAAAGTGTTCAAAGTTATTGGGTTTTAAGGTACATATTATAGTAAAAAATCCGATGTGGCCAACACATGACCTCTCGCCATATTCTACTATTTTACTGAGTTTGTATGAAGGTACTTACTCACAAATAATAATATACCATTGTACTAGAAGGGAATTCGGGAATTGTAGTTTTTATAATATTATTAAAGTTTATTATGATCTTATAAATAATAAATGACATTTCATATTTTCCATTTCAATTTGCCAAAATGTCAAATTTATATGACATTAACACTCAAATATTTTATTTTTTGTTTTCACAGGTAGGCAGATAAATCAAAATTGTAACAAATTTGTAGAATTTTTAATTTCTTGTAATTGGAAAATGGTGCTAGATAGAAACAATGTTTTGAATACATATTGTAGATAGTAACATTTAGTATACAATGTTATTAAAAAAATTCCTATTAATTCATAAATTTTAAGGATATTCTAGAAAAACTCTTCAGTTCTTCAAGAAACTACCACTTCCGGTAGCACGATCAACACCAAAATCTAATCAGATCTAATCTAGGGTGTCAGAATATTACATACAAAATTTCAAATTTTTTTATTCAGTGGTATTTGAGTTATCGTACCTCCAACATCCATCCTGACACACACACTGACACACACAGACACACACACACACACACACACACACACACACACACACACACACACACACACACACACACACACACACACACACACACACACACACACACACACACACACACACACACACACACACACACACACACACACACACACACACACACACACACACACACACACACACACACACACACACACACACACACACACACACACACACACACACACACACACACACACACACACACACACACACACACACACACACACACACACACACACACACACACACACACACACACACACACACACACACACACACACACACACACACACACACACACACACACACACACACACACACACACACACACACACACACACACACACACACACACACACACACACACAGACACACACACACAGACATCATCGCGAAATTATCAAAATCGTGTTCTATAGTGAAAATCACAAGTTTTGGCAGTATGGCAGAGATAGGCAATGTTATTCTTATGGAGATAAACTCGGCCTTGTTGCCAGTTTTACACTTACATTGTTTCATGGTACACCATTCAGTTTTCATGCTTTAACACATTTAGTTTGCAGTGTTAAATTTCATAATGAAATGTTAGTATAGGGTTGTAAATCTTATAGCGGTGGAGTGGTGCCGATGGGAAAAGAAGCCAGCAGTTATGAAACAGTTTAAAAATATTATAAGCTTGATTTCACATTACTTAAGAAATGATATAATAACTGTACCTACCCCTGTAATCTTATTTCAAGACATATACTAATTACATTTCTTGTAATGTATTTGTAACTACCATCTAATGTAATCCCAACTAACATAGTGCCATAATATGTGAAGCATATTCAAAAATTTCCGAGCAAAATGGACAATTTATGATAGGCACATTGTAAATGAAGAAAAAAGATTTTGGGAAGCTTATCAATTGCAAGATGAAATCGAACCTTACGTGACGACAGTTAGTGATACTGAAAGCGATGAAGATGTAACGCATGAGTTGTATGTTTGAGTACCGCTGCTACGCTTAGCTACCTGACGAAGTTTAAATGTAAACAGGTCCAGGACCTTACTTCAAATTTTTAATGTACTTAGTATGTGATATTTTTCTTTAAGTTTGTAATTCTATTTTATGCTATGTATATATTGACAACATTTGTTCATTATTTGTTATGTCTTTTAAACAACATGTATATATTTGTATTACTCGCCATTTGTGATTTTAACTTGACCGTCTTTGGCTGTGTTTATTTTATTGTTACATAGTTATCAATTTGTTATCGAAAAAATAAAATAAAATTGTATATTTATATTAATTTAATATTTTACTTAATTATGTATCCTTCATATTAACCGAGAAAAATTATCAGTAAAGAGGGTGAGAATAAATTGAAACACTGGAGAATTATTGTATAATTTATCGAATTCTCGAATTATATTAAATTAGATTATTTTTTGACTTACAAATTTAATTTAGAGGAACCAGAGTTTTTTCTCTAAGTAAAAGATTTTAAATTGGATGCATATCAATTGATTACTTATTAATGTATTCTATTAATTAAACATTTTATTGGTTTTGAGAAACATCAAGAAATAATCAGCATAATTTATTAAAAGTACAAGTAAGCGAAAAACAAACAATCCGCCTCTGGATTCTCCATCTTTGTCTAACACATGACTCTTATGGGATACATTTAGCAACACTGTATTGCTATCTCTGCCATACTGCCAAAACTTGTGATTTTGAGTATAGGGACCTCAAAACGTGCTTATCCATTGAAAACTCACTATCGAAATTTTAGCATGATTACAATACCTCTCTTACAGATATAAGTGGCGAGAGGTAAAAATTACTAAAATTTTTCTGTAAAATCAATAATATTATTTAGTGTTTAAAAGGATATAATTAAAATCAAGTCCTGGATAATGTTTGTACATTTTAAAGTAGCAATATTTAGTAAATTTTTTCTGAACTTGTTCTAATTGATGTATATATTTAGAATAAATCGGATTCCATATTTGTGAACAGTATTCTAGTTTTGATCTAACAAATGCATAAAATAATTTTTGTACAGTGAACAAATTATGAAATAATTTAGAACTACGGATAATAAATCCCAAGTTTCTGTATGAAGATTTGACAATGTATTCAATGTGAGCTTTAAAAGTAAGTTTTTCGTCAAATAACACACCAAGGTCCCTAAACTGTGATACACGATCAAGATATGTATTTTCCATGTGATATGGATAACTGTAAGCATATTTTTTAACAAAGTAACTCATCAATTTGCACTTACTGAAGTTGAAAAATAATTTAGATTTCTGAGACCAAGCAAGTAAGCTTTCAATATCTTTTTGCAACAAAATACAATCATCAATACTATTAATTATTTTAAAAACTTTCAAATCATCAGCATAGAGCAACACATCAGAATGCTTTACAGCATCAACAATGTCATTTATTAATAAAATAAATAATAAAGGACCAAGATTTGAACCTTGAGGTACACCAGAAGTGGGAACAAAAGGTTTGGAACAGAAGTTGTTAAGTTGTACTGTCAAAATGCGACCCTCTAAATACGTACTAAGAAATTTAATTAGATTTGTGGAGAAATTGAAATTAACATTTAGTTTGTGTAAAAGAACATTGTGATCAACAGTGTCAAACGCTTTTTTTAAATCTGTGTAAATGACTTTAATTTGTGAATTGTCATGAAGAGAATTCAATGCTAACTCAGTAAAATTCATTAGATTTGTTGTAGTCGATCTACCCGCAATGAAACCATGTTGATGAGGGGAAAGACGATTTTGAACATAGGTGTATATATAAAATTGTATAAAATTATATAAAATTGACTCAAAAATTTTAGGAAGAATGGCAATAGGACGGTAGTTAGAAATGTCATTGACGTCGCCAGATTTAAATATAGGTGTAATAAATGAAGATTTAAAAACAGAGGGAAAAATATTATGCTTTATGGACAAATTGAAAAGGAATTGAAGGGGTTCAATGAAAAAATGAGAACAAGCTTTAATGATGTATGATGGTAATTGATCAGGTCCTGGATTACAAGTTAGTTTTAAGCGTTTAATTGCTTGTTGAATATCGTCACTGGTGATAGATGATACATTTATCGAACTAAAATTTAATTCAGACGAATATGAGCTAGTGTCAAAAGAATTAGTATTGTTAGAAGTAACGTACATACTTGAAAAAAAGTCGGCAAATCCTTGAGCAATATCCGGTGTGGAATTGTACGTCTGATCTTGAAAATGCATACTGCCTGGAATGCGAGAAGATCGTCTCTTTTGATTTATGAATGTCCAAAAAGAATTTGGATTATGCGATATGGAGTTTTCAATATTTTTTAAATATTTAGCATGTTCAATTTTAATATCTTTCTTAATTAGTGTGCGTAGTCGTTTGAATTCAGACAAGTAGTTTTCATTTTTGTGTTTTTTATAATGATTATGATATTTATCTTTCAGTTTAATTGATTTTATTATTTCTGAATTAAACCATGGTGGGTATTTGGTCTGATATCTTACCATTCGCGGAATGCATTTATCTATATTTGTGTACAAAATTTCATAAAACTTATTGAAAGCAGTATCAACGTCTTTGTATTGGTGAAGGATTGTCCAATCAATTAGAGATAAAAGATAATAAAGTAATGGAAATTCAGCAGAGCGAAAGTTATAACACAATGAATTAGTATTGACACATAAGTTTGAGATTTTATGAGATGCAACAGAAGAAAGAGATATTGATAAGGAAGGGTGATGTGAATCTTCATCAACAATAGGACTAAAATCATGAGAAACAGTGCAAGGGAAATCGGCTATAACTACATCTAAAAGTCTACCAAGCGAATTAGTTATTTGATTGAATTGTGTAGCATTTAGAAACGACACTAAATTTTCAAAATTTGATGTTAGATTGTCAGTATACAACTGTGTGTTGTTTTCAATAAGCTTACTTATATTAAAGTCACCAATTATAATAAATTTATTGTTCAAAGTCGAAACAAATGCTTCCAGAGATTCAAAAACAAAACTTTGTTGTTCAATTGTAATTGGGGGAGGCATATACACAACAATTATATAAATGACAGATGTTGAACTCAAAGATACTTTTACACCAACAATATCAGCGAATGAGTTTGGATCTTGATTAATATTATATGAAACAGATTTAAATTTATTATTTACAGCACATAAAACACAACCACCACGCTTCTTGCCACCCAATCTGTCTCTGTCTTTTCTGTAAACGTCATAATGATTAGTAAATAATTCTGAGGTATGTACACTATTACTGAGCCAGGTTTCGGTGAGACATATGATATCAAAAACAGATGAGCAGAGATTATTATAAAAAGTATCTAGCTTGGTATTCAGACCTCTAACATTTTGGTAGTAAATTTGCATTTGCTGAGTTCAAAAAAAATGTGAAGAAAAGTTATTTTAAAGAAAGATAAAAAATA
This sequence comes from Agonum fuliginosum, assembly GCA_947534325.1. Lineage (NCBI taxonomy): Eukaryota > Metazoa > Arthropoda > Insecta > Coleoptera > Carabidae > Agonum > Agonum fuliginosum. Next base: position 4,939,667 of record OX384046.1, read on the forward strand.
ACAACAAAAAACAAGTCAAATTTTAACAGTGTAACACAGAGTAACGGCCTTGTGAGTTAATATGTGACAAACTACAGCCGAAGCAAGCAAATACTAATTAATCAAACTTGATAATAAACTTGTGATTTTTACAAATAGAGGATTTATACTTTATGCAAAACAGATGTGTAAATTTGCAAACAGACAAACAGATAAAGTGTAGATTATTTCTGTTTTAAGTAAATATTAACGAAGTAGTAAGTTTGATGGGAAAATAAAATAAAATAAATAATTTATAGGAAAAAAGAAAAAAAGTTATTTGAAGCGGTTGGCGCTCAACATTTTTAAAAATAGAAATAATTCACAATTTAGACATTATTTAAATCAGACTGTGTCACTCTTTTGATGGTTCCACCAGCGTTTGTAAAAATGATATCATCATTAGACCATACGTTCTTATACCCATATTTCAGACGCAAGTTTTAGTCGTGTCCAGACAATTCATCGCAGGAAAATTCATCGCGGAAAGTTCATCGCGTAAAGTTAATCGCAGGAAAATTCATCGCGGGGAAAATTCATCGCGAGGTAAATTAATCGCAGGAAAGTTCATCGCGGTAAAGTTCATCGCGGGGTAAATTCATCGCGAGGTAAATTCATCGCGGGCAAGTAAATCGCGGGAAAGTTCATCGCGGGGAAAATTCATCGCGAGGTAAATTAATCGCGAGAAAGTTCATCGCGGGAATGTTCATCGCGGGGAAAATTCATCGCGGGGAAAATTCATCGCAAGGTAAATTAATCGCGAGAAAGTTCATCGCGGAGAAAATTCATCGCGAATATATTTATTGTAGTAATGTGGAATGGTATGTTGTGTTATGTTAATCCTTATTGATCACGAATTATTTTATAATATGAAATTTAATATTTTCCCTTACAAACTGCACTTGAAGAAAGTTCATAAAATTCTAACGTTTGCAGGTGTTCTTTGGCTTACAATTTCTATAATAGGATTAAAAAGTCATTTACCATTCGTTCACAACATCAATAGCTAAGAAACAAAAGTGTAATACTGCAAATTTCGAAGAAATATATAGAAACTCAATAACACTTGAATATATCTAATACCTCAGGCCTCAGGAATACCCAACTGGTGTAACAAAGTTCTGTTGGACTCAATTAGGGTTTTGTTAGTATTGATTAGTTTATGTCAAAAAAACGAAGTTCTGTTGGACTCAATTAGGGTTTTGTTAGTATTGATTAGTTTATGTCAAAAAACGGAGTTCTGTTGGACTCAATTAGGGTTTTGTTAGTATTGATTAGTTTATGTCAAAAAAACGGAGTTCTGCTGGACTCAATTAGGGTTTTGTTAGTATTGATTAGTTTATTTAAAAAAAAACGGAGTTCTGTTGAACTCAATTAGGGTTTTGTTAGTATTGATTAGTTTATTTTAAAAAAACGGAGTTCTGTTGGACTCAATTAGGGTTTTGTTAGTATTTGTATTTGTATTTGTATTTGTATTAGAATTTCGGGATTTGAACCTCACGGGTTTGTATCCCTAGGGTGACTTGATGGCACACACACAGTATTAATTGTTTACTTATACTTTGCCACGGCGTTTTTTACTTTACTACCATGTGTGTTGCCAGTCAACCCGGCGCAAGCCCTTGTTACAGCCTTTAGCCGGTGCCCGATAGCTAGAGGTTGCCAAGTTAATTAGATCCCAACTTGGAATGGTAACGGGAGTAGGTACCGATCCAAATCAGGCCGTGAAAATTTCCTGACCTGACCGGGATTCGAACCCACGACCTCTGTAACCAGAGTCTAGCATTCTACCACTATGCTATCCCGCCGTATGGGTTTTGTTAGTATTGATTAGTTTATTTTTAAAAAACGGAGATCTGTTGGACTCAATTAGGGTTTTGTTAGTATTGATTAGTTTGGGTACAAATGTGCAAATCGAAGTGTGAAAATTGGTATATGGGTAGCTGGACATTGTGGTGCGGGAACTTTTATACGCTGTGGTTTTTCGGACGTGTGGTTATGGTTTTTATACGCTGTGGTTTTCGGTGGTGTGGCATTTACTCTTCGAGTAAGTTAAGTTCAGAAAAATGTTAGGCAAAAATATTTTCTAGTTTTAAAAAATTCAAAAAATCTTGTTAAAAATACCTACTCTTCGAGTATGTTGGGGTTATGTTCAGAAAAATGTTAGGCAAGAATATTTTCTAGTTTTGAAAAATTCAAAAAACCTTGATAAAAATACTCCTCGAGTATATTTTCTAGTTTTAAAAAATTCAAAAAATCTTGTTAAAAATACTCTTCGAGTATGATGGGGTTAAGTTCAGAAAAATGTTAGGCAAGAATATTTTCTAGTTTTAAAATATGCAAAAAATATTGTTAAAAATAGTCTTAGAGTATGATGGGGTTAAGTTCAGAAAAATGTTAGGCAGAAATATTTTCTAGTTTTAAAAAATTCAAAAAATATTGTAGAAAAACTGTCGTACCTACAATCCCTAAAACCATCGTGCTTTTCAAATGTGCACTTCTGCGCTTATGCAACTGTTGTTAATAACACGCAATATTGTGATTTATTTGTCTGCAAAGAAGAATTTACAGATCATGAATATGTCTGAAATTAATTTTTTGGAGATTAATTATCATCGCGATGAACTTTTACGTAATTAAGTTACCTCGCGATGAATTTATTTCGCGATGATCTTTCCTGCGATTAATTTACCTCGCGATGAATTTTCTCCGCGATGAACTTGTCCGCGATTAACTTTCCTGCGATTAATTTACCTCGCGATGAATTTTCCCCGCAATGAATTTTCCTGCGATTAACTTTCCGCGATGAATTTTTCCGCGATGAAATTTCCGGGAATCAGTTTTAGTTGATCAAGTTTAAATTTGGTTAGATCTTCTTTAATGTGTATGGGACTGCCACGAAGTTTACGCCGGCTTTTTAAAACTTCAGCTCGAGTTTTATATGAGGTAAATTTTACAATAAAATAATATATATATATATATATATATATATATATATATATATATATATATATATATATATATATATATATATATATATATATATATATATATATATATAAAGAATAATAGTAGTAAAACAATTACTGTTGGAATTAACACATTATGTGTACTTACCATTTCCTTGGCCATTGTATCCAGCTATTTTCTGGACTGGTATAACTATTTTGTCTGCAATATTAAATTTATAATGAAAATGCAAATTGTTTCCATATATGTTACGTTTTATGTTAAGTTTATGCATGAATTATGATTTCATAGTACAATATCTTACTAAAAGTATATTCCGTAACTAAACCACGACGACCATGGTTGCGGTTACCCGTTCCGTATCCTAACCAAGAAACAACTTTCAGGATTTGGTTAGATTAAGGAACGCGATTCCTGAAAGTTTTGGTTACTTTTTCGTGACCATGATAACCAACGATAAACGTTGGTTGTTGTGGTTAGTTTGTACGTTTATATGTTTTGCGGGTAAATATTGGGTTTGTGCATGGTTTCATATTAATCGTGGTAAGGGTTATGTTTGTTATGTTTCTTTTCATCGTCTGTACATTTTATTAATAAATAATAATTTACTATGTCGAAATTAGTGATAGTGATAGTAGCACTGTAAGTTAAAACAAAAGTTTTAAAAAACATCACGAATCTTTCATGACTTAAAACCAAATTAACAGTCGGAAATTTGTGAAGTTGTAGGAGGAAATTGCAATAAATAAAGTTTAAAAAAACAGCTGATTTGTTCTGAAAAGGGTTTGAATATTTTTGTTTTGATTATGCTACGACTCAAATTTCTGTGAACATTTAAATGAATTTCTTCAATACGAATTACACCAAATTTCGGACCGTGAAGTGTGAAGTCAACAAAATGTCAAACACAAACTGGAAATAAATAAATAAATTTCCTACATTACCATCATAGACAACCAGATATGAGGTTTAACTTGTTCCGAATCATGGCCACTTTTTCAGGAACCAAGACTAATCACAGATTTACCATTACCAAAACCGCGGTTATTCGCTATTGAATTACGGAATATAAATACTATAATACTACACTGAAAAAAATATGTTCGTCTTTGTAGCTAAAAATTATTTTCTAATGTATTTTTATTTGAAGTAGAGATAAAAGTTATTAAAACAGAATTTTTTTCCTTGATATACATGATTTTGATTTGTATATTGATAAATGTATATTTCTAAGGCAAAATTAACTAAATTACATAAAAATATTGTCTACATTATTATATAGAAATTATTTTTCCCTATTTTGAGTCTTAAATTCTCTAATTTCGGAGATTAGAAAATTTATCTTCTAAGCTGGAAAACGTATACTCCAAATGGTTGGAGCACAATTATTCTTTGTTGCTTCTGTTCTTGTACTGAATAAAAAAGTAGTATTGTGCTATTACTATGTACAATAAATCAAAGTAAATAACAAATAACAAATAATTACATACGGAAACATTTAAGAAATATTCATTTTATTAAACAACCAATAGTTAACAGGTTAGCTCAACGGTAGAGTGTTCGCCTAATGCTGGGTCCACACTTGAACATTTTAGTCCGAACGAACAGAAGGAACTGAACGCGCAGAGCAGAACAGTCCGAACAAAAGCTCGTTGCGTTCAGCAGATTCGCCGAATTATTAGTTTTCCAACATGCTTGAAGCATTCGCAGTGAATGTCAATAATGGATTCCAATTTGACGGTAGCATTTAGTGTCTTTATTATTTGTAAGCCAGAAAAAAAATAAGAAAAGGCGAAGAAATATGGGGTACGAATAAAATGCTCACCATTGCTGACCTCGTGTAATCTTAAATATAAGGCGTTTTATACGCTTGCCAGGTAATTATATTTAGCTAAAAATTTTAAATGACATGCTGACCATTGCAGAACATGTTTATTTTCAATCAATATTGTGATATCTGGCATAATTATGTAGGTATATTTAATGTGTTTTAATAAACCAAGTAATTTAATTTAGCTGACCGCTAAAAATTTAAGCTGACCTACACTGACCATAAATTTAACTAGAATACACAAAGTCAGCATTTTTTTGATTCGGCATTTTATTCTTACCCAGAAATGGGTAATGGGACACTTTATTATTTCAGCTTTTCTCATCCAAGCGTCATGTTTTTTTTTAACTTCTTGTAATAAAATCCATGCTTAGGGTTCCATAAGGCAGGGTGTTGCTCATAAATGTCTATTAATTGCAAACACTTTTTCCTCTCCCACTCCATACACACAATAATTTATAATAACCTTCAAATACACACGATACAGCTGTCTATGTTTATACAACGAATCTCAACGAATGCTGCGATCAAGGCGATCAGCACGAACGGTGCGAATTCCCGTCAACTGAATGATTCGGCGAACAATTGTTTTCTTTGAGCAAGTCCGATTTACCGACAAGCAACGGAAAACATTTGGCTCGTTCGGTTCGGCTCGGAGAGACGTCCACACTTGTCGAATTCGGCTTGCGTGTACTGCTCGTTCGGTTCGTTCGGACTAAAATGTTCAAGTGTGGACCCAGCATTACATACTAGAGGTCCCCAGTTCGATTCCAGCAACCGACGAACCGACAATAATACTACAGAATTTGAGTGGTTGTATTTCACTGTAATAACACTCCACTATAATGACAAATTGTCATTAAGAACTCTAAAGTTAAATCAGTTAAATAGCCAGAAGAAAGAAATAAAATAAAAAGAAACTAAATGTTAATTAGGATTTAATTTTTTTATTTCAGCTATAATTATTCATTATAATAGATAAATGGTATATCTAATTTAGTCATTAATTTATTAATAATACAGAAAAAAATTACTAAATTATTAGAAATTTTTATTTCTGAATTAACGAAAATATAATATTTCAAAAGTGGGTATACCCAAAGTGTGATGATATTAATAAAGGAGTAGAAAGGAATATATAAATAAGTAAAATATCCTTGTGTCTTTATCACACTGTTCTGTAATGAAAATAATTTACCGACCGGTTTCGATCATTTAATGATCATTATCAAGGTAAAAACCGGGGAGACTACAAAGACAGAAAAATCTAATTAGAAAGGCGCGACATTTAAAAAAAAAATTTACAAATACTTTAAAAAAAAATAACTTACACAAAAACTACAGGAGATGTTGACAGGAATTGAAAAAATATAAAAACATTTTATATTAGTCTTAAACTTAGAATTTTAAAAACGAAGAAACCAAACTTTTCGAATGCGAAATTAAGTGAAAACTGACGATTCTGCTGAATCGTGAAATATAAATGTGTCAATTGATTAATAGATCGAGCAGTGGGCTGTGTTTTAGGTTTTCCTGGTCGTTAAGGCAGAGATCTTTATTCCGTTTAATAGATTTCTTTATTTCTAGATTTTCAAGGAAATCTAGAGATTTGCCGTTACGTTTCAGATGGAGTATTTCAAAGTTGCAATTAATATTAAAATCGTGGCCTGTTTCGATTAGATGCTCCGCAAAAGTGGAAGTTTTGTTGTTGTATATTTGACTTCGTTTGTGTTCTTTAAACCGTGTAGCAAATTGCCTCCCTGTCTTACCGACATAGTTACTGTCACATGTGCCGCAATTTAATTTATACACACCTGACTGATCCGTCAATAATGGCCTGTCAATCTTTTTACAAAGTTCAGTTTTCAGGTTAGCTAATGGTTTAAATGCTATATCAATATTATGCTTACCTATGCGATCTTTAAGCCTATTAGTCCATGAGCCAAACCCGAAAATGAGCTAAATTGGTACCACCTGGGGTGGCAAATGCTGACTATGATTTTTTTGTTCAGTTTTATGTGTAGACCAAGAATAAATGTGATAGCAATGTCTAAGTAGTAGCTTTATGGCAGAAAATAACGATTTTTATAGTAAATAGTGATTTTTCATCATCAAATTATAAAAAGGTACCAATCAAGGTGGCACATGCTATTAATGTTTTTATTTTTCAGTTTTGTGTTTAGATTAAGAAAATACATGATAGCATGGATTATGGAGTAGCTTTTTGCAGAAAAAAACAATTAAAAAAAAAGAAAGAAATTTTAGTATTTTTAAATTTTTGTGTGTTTAATCAACTGTAATTTCTAAACGGATAAAGATATCGACTTCCGGTTTGCAGCGTTGGATTCTTCAGTAAATTTTGCGTAAGATACATTGTATGAAATTTTTTGTTAGGCCTTTGATAACCCAAAATTTAATTATTATCTTCAAGTGATAATTGCAAAATTTAAGAATTTCAAATATTTTTTGTGTTTAATCAACTTTACTTTCTGAACGGAGAAAGATATCGACTTCCGGTCTGCGGCTTTGGATTCTTTAGTAAATTTTACGTAAGATACATTATATTGAATTTTTGTAAGGCCCTTTTAATAACCCAAAATTTAAATATTATCTTCAAGTGAAAATTGAAAATTTAATAATTTTAAATATTTTCTTGTGTTTAATCAACTCTACTTTCTGAACGGGTAAATATATCGACTTCCGGTTTGCGGATTTAGATTCCTTAGTAAATTTTACGTAAGATACATTATATTAATTTTTTTGTAAAGTCATTGATAACCCAAAATTTAATTATTATCTTCAAGTGAAAATTGCAAAATTTAAGAATTTTAAGTATTTTTTGTGTTCAATCATCTCTACTTTCTGAACGGAGTAAGATATCGACTTCCGGTTTGCAGCGTTGGATTCCTCAGTAAATTTTGCTTAAGATACATAATATTAAATTTTTTGTTAGGCCCGTGATAACCCAAAAGTAAAATAAAAGTTGATTAAACAAAAGAAACTTTTAAAATTCTAAAATTTTACAATTTTCTTTCGGAGAAAATAATTAAATTTCGGATTATTAGAGGTCTTTAAAAATAATAGTACAATGTATCTTACATAAAAATGTCCCAATGCTGCAAACCGGAAGTCGATAACTTTATCCGTTCAGAAAGTAGAGTTGGTTGAACACAAAAAATATTTTAAATTCTTAAATTTTGAAATTATCACTTGAAGATAATAATTAGATTTTGGGTTATCACGGGCCTAACAAACATTTAGTATCAAAATTTACTGAGGAATCCAACGCTGCAAACCAGAAGTCGATATCTTTCTCCGTTCAGAAAGTAGAGATGATTAAACACAAAAAATATTTAAAATTCAGAAATTTCGCAATTTTCACTTGAAGATAATAATTACATTTTGGGTTATCAAGGACCTTACAAAAAATTTAATACAATGCGTCTTACGTAAAATTTACTAGGGAATCCAAATCTGCAAACCGGAAGTCGATATCTTTACCCGTTCAGAAAGTAGAGTTGATTAAACACAACAAAATATTTAAAATTCTTACATTTTGCAATTTTCAGTTGAAGATAACAATTAAATTTTGGGTTATCAAGGACCTTACAAAAAATTTAATAGAAAGTATCTTACGTAAAATTTACTAAGGAATCCAACTCCGCAAACCGGAAGTCGATATCTTTATCCGTTAAGAAAGTAGAGTTGATTAAACACAAAAAAATATTTAAAATTCTTAAATTTTGCAATTTTCACTTGAAGATAATATTTAAATTTTGGGTTATCAAGGGCCTTACAAAAAAATTAAATATAATGTATCTTACGTAAAATTTACTAAAGAATCCAACGCCACAGACCGGAAGTCGATATCGTTATTGTTTCAGAAAGTAGAGTTGATTAAACACAAAAAATATTTAAAATTCTTAAATTTTGCAATTTTTACTTGAAGATAATAATTAAATTTTGGGTTATTAAAAGGGCCTTACAAAAATTTAATACAATGTATCTTACTTAAAATTTACTGAGGAATCCAACGCCGCAAACCGGAAGTCGATATCTTTATTTGTTCAGAAAGTAGAGTTGATTAAACACAAAAATTATTTTAAATTCTTAAATTTTGAAATTATCACTTGAAGATAATAATTAAATTTTGGGTTATCAAGGGCCTAACAAAAATTTATTATAATGTATCTTACGTATAATTTACTGAGGAATCCAACGCTGCAAAGTCGATATCTTTATCCGTTTAGATATTAGAGTTGATTAAACACACGAAAATTTAAAAATACTAAAATTTCTTTCTTTTTTTTAAATTGTTTTTTTCTGCAAAAAGCTACTCCATAGTCCGTGCTTTCATAAATTTTCTTAATCTAAACACAAAACTGAAAAATAAAAACATTGATAGCATGTGCCACTTTGATTGGTACCTTTTTATAATTTGATGATGAAAAATCACTATTTACTATAAAAATCGTTATTTTGTGCCATAAAGCTACTACTTAGACATTGCTATCACATTTATTCTTGGTCTACACATAAAACTGAACAAAAAAATCATAGTCAGCATTTGCCACCCCAGGTGGTACCAAAAAAGTAATTGGCTCATGGACTATATAGCTAATATTACCTAAGAAAGGTAAACTAATCCTAATAATGTTATTATCGATTGTTAGTTTGTTGTTAGCATTGTATGCGTTTTTCAGGTGTAACTTATATTTCTTTCTCTGAATGAGTTTGTCGATTATTTTAGGATGATAGTTGTTCGCTATAGCAATCTGTTTAATAGTAAGGGTTTCTTTGTGAACCTCCTGTTCGCTAAGTTCGTAGGTAAGCATTCTATGAATATACGCATTGAAAGCGGCTACTTTGTGCTGAAAACAGTGATTGGATTCATCATTGATGGAATCAATAGTTTGTGTCGGCTTTCTGAATATTCTGTGACTGATGGTATTTGAAGTTCTAGTTAACGATAAGTCAAGGAAGTTTAATGATTTGTTCTGTTCGATTTCCAGAGTAAAGCTAATATTCTCGTGAATATTGTTTAAATATTCGTGAAAAGCGTCTAGTTCACTTTTGGAACCCGTCCAGTAACAAATGATGTCATCTACATAACGATGCCAAAAACTAATATTGTTAATGTGTTTATTGCAACTTTGGATTAATTGTTGTTCGAAATGTTTTATAAATAATTCTGCCAACGTACCAGATAGAGGTGAGCCCATAGCAAGTCCATCTGTTTGTCTATAAATTTTATTGTTAAATTTAAAGAAATTCTGTTCTAGGCATAGTTCTAAAAGTTCAAGAAAACTGACACACATATCATCAGACCAAGCAGATTCGTTTAGCAAATTTTTGACTAGTATAACAGTTTCGTTAACCGGCACGTTCGTAAACAAGTTGGTTACGTCAAATGAAATTAAAATTCCGTCTTCTACAAAGTTTGTTTCTTTAATTTTCTCAATCAGATCAGTAGTATTTCTTAGTGCGTATTTGGATTTAACATTAAAATTGTTGACTAAAATGTTGTTAATACTTTGGGCTAGTTTATAGGATGGTGAATCAATGAAAGATACTACTGGTCTAATTGGAATTTCATTTTTATGTAATTTCGGAAGACCGTACAGAATCGGTATTCTAGGGTTCATGGGAATTGCGATATTTACATTTAAAAAGTTGAGAAATACTAACAAAAGCTGATAAAGGTAATTGCATCACAATAATGCATACAAATGTTTACATTGATAGTCGAGAACTTCCTAAACAGTGACAATTTTAAATTAACCAAAAATAACCCGTTAAAAAGTTTTACAACTAAACTAAAAAGAAAAATTAAAGAACATAAAGATTTTCTCAACTTTTTTAATGTAAATATCGCTTTTCACGAATATTTAAACAATATTCACGAGAATATTAGCTTTACTCTGGAAATCGAACAGAACAAATCATTAAACTTCCTTGACTTATCGTTAACTAGAACTTCAAATACCATCAGTCAAAGAATTTTCAGAAAGCCGACACAAACTATTGATTCCATCAATGATGAATTCAATCACTGTTTTCAGCACAAAGTAGCCGCTTTCAATGCGTATATTCATAGAATGCTTACCTACGAACTTAGCGAACAGGAGGTTCACAAAGAAACCCTTACTACTAAACAGAATGCTATAGCGAACAACTATCATCCTAAAATAATCGACTAACTCATTCAGAGAAAGAAATATACGTTACACCTGAAAAACACATACAATGCTAACAACAAACTAACAATCGATAATGACATTATTAGGATTAGTTTACCTTTCTTAGGTAATATTAGCTATAAGCTTAAAGATCGCATAGGTAAGCATAATATTGATATAGCATTTAAACCATTAGCTAACCTGAAAACTGAACTTTGTAAAAAGATTGACAGGCCATTATTGACGGATCAGTCAGGTGTGTATAAATTAAACTGCGGCACATGTGACAGTAACTATGTCGGTAAGACAGGGAGGCAATTTGCTACACGGTTTAAAGAACACAAACGAAGTCAAATATACAACAACAAAACTTCCACTTTTGCGGAGCATCTAATCGAAACAGGCCACGATTTTAATATTAATTGCAACTATGAAATACTCCATATGAAACGTAACGGCAAATCTCTAGATTTCCTTGAAAATCTAGAAATAAAGAAATCTATTAAACGGAATAAAGATCTCTGCCTTAACGACCAGGAAAACCTAAAACACAGCCCACTGCTCGATCTATTGATCAATTGACACATTTATATTTCACGATTCAGCAGGATCGTCAGTTTTCACTTAATTTCGCATTCGAAAAGTTTGGTTTCTTCGTTTTTAATATTCTAAGTTTAAGACTAATATAAAATGTTTTTATATTTTTTCAATTCCTGTCAACATCTCCTGTTGATAATGATCATTAAATGATCGAAACCGGTCGGTAAATTATTTTCATTACAGAACAGTGTGATAAAGACACAAGGATATTTTATTTATTTATATATTCCTTTCTACTCCTTTATGAAAATATAATAGAAATACATTTTAGTAACCTTAGGAGGTATTTTAGCTGTCACGATATTAGAGTACCTTTTTCGCTACTAGAGGCAACCTATTTTTTTCAGTGTACAGTTACGTACATAATGAATGTATTTATTATTTAATTTTCGTAGATACAAGTTTAAATTATTCTGAAAATAACATAACACAAATAACAGCTAATGGAAGAATTGATTACAATAATAGTAACCATGGTAACAGTAATTCTTTTTTGGAAATTAGTAACTTAACTGAAATTAATAAGCGAAAACTTTTCTGTGACATGCCAGTTTGACATTTAAGTTAAAAATGAGTTACATTTTCATCTTGAGTGTAAATACGCAAGAAGTAAGATAAATATGACACAACGGCGGTGTCTTTGCGATTTTCTTACCGAATCCTCACTAGTGCATTAATTGCTTATCAGGAAATTTGTATCGTGCAATCCAACAACGTAATCAGCTCTTGTGTAGGTACAACTAAAAAAAAATCCGGAAATAATTAATGCACGTGAAAATATGAAATCAAAACTTTGTTTAATGTTGTATAAATATAATACAATAGATAAAGAGTATTCGTGACGGAAACACGAATATTAATTATACTCATTTATATATTTACAAAGTTTATAATGCAGATTTCACTATTAAATAATCAAGTTAATTAAATTGATTCGTTTTGATATTTCAGTAGCAAGCAATATAAATCTTGAACACAATAATTGAACTACATAATTAATAATAATTGTAATGTAAATTTATTATTTACTTGATTACATTTTGACCCAACCCCATTGCCATTTTATTAATTACATCTATATTAATATGCTAATAAGTACTACTAATTGCATTCAAATCATGTAATTGCTATCCCAAAATCGTCTCATAAAGCCCTGTTCAGACACGGCATCTTTAAGGATTTTTTCATGCATCTCAATTTTGCAAAAAATATTTCCTCGTGAGAATTGCTTGTCAAATAATAGCGGTGACGTTATATTGAATATTCAATGAGTCTTGACAAAAAAGAATTTCTAATTCATTTAGGGATTTAAAACGTGAATTTCTTTTTTCCAGGAATCAGAAACATGAAAGAATCCATGTGTGAACAAGGGCTACGCGATTAGAATTTTGCATGCAAGACAAACAACCGAATAATTACAGAATTATTGGAAGGCTCTGATTTTCGAATAACAAACCTGTTCGCTGCTTCGTACTTCTTTCTCAAACTACTCGTAATGTATAACTTTGAATTTGCGAAAATTTATTCTAATTATTCATGTTGAGATAAATGCCAGCTTTGCTACTGAACTATTCTTATGTTCTTAATAATTTAAATTAAATGCAAGACAATATGAAAGTTTAATGAAGTGACAGACAATTATTACGTATGGTTGAGAAAATGTACACTTGTACTTTTTATACATGTGTACTAAAATACAACGTATTTAATACAGGATAAGGTTATAAACGGGTTACCTATCAGGCTTGAATTATTGATTGATTGAGGCGCAAATTTTTTGTACATTCAACTATTTTGAACTCCTTTCAAGTTTTATTTATTAATATGTGCTTCCCTTATTTATAGGTCATTATTTAATATGTATACATTACGTATTTATGTTAAGCGGCTCGTCTCCGTTTTTACCGAATTCCTAGAATATTATAGATTTTCCTTTTTCATCCATTCCACTTTTTATTCCACTACTAGAGCTGCCTGAAGTTGAAAAATACTGTAAAAATGCTTTCGTTGCGAGTAAACTGTCAGATTATTATTTAATTCAGGATAATGTTTTTATAAACATTTAATAGAGAAAGAATGGATCTACAGATATGCCTTTTTAAAATTTTCAAAATTAATTTGTTTCATGAGATATAACCGTGTAAATGCATAAAATAGGATTTTTTTTTAATTTTTCGTAATTACCTTCCGCTTACCTGTAAAGGAAGGTATTGGAATCATGCAAAAAATCGGGTGGTGAATTTTTAGTGGATGAGCACGAATTAGGGTGTGTGTGTGTGTGTGTGTATGTGTATGTGTATGTGTATGTGTATGTGTATGTGTATGTGTATGTGTATGTGTATGTGTATGTGTATGTGTATGTGTATGTGTATGTGTATGTGTATGTGTATGTGTATGTGTATGTGTATGTGTATGTGTATGTGTATGTGTATGTGTATGTGTATGTGTATGTGTATGTGTATGTGTATGTGTATGTGTATGTGTATGTGTATGTGTATGTGTATGTGTATGTGTATGTGTATGTGTATGTGTATGTGTATGTGTATGTGTATGTGTATGTGTATGTGTATGTGTATGTGTATGTGTATGTGTATGTGTATGTGTATGTGTATGTGTATGTGTATGTGTATGTGTATGTGTATGTGTATGTGTATGTGTATGTGTATGTGTATGTGTATGTGTATGTGTATGTGTATGTGTATGTGTATGTGTATGTGTATGTGTATGTGTATGTGTATGTGTATGTGTATGTGTATGTGTATGTGTATGTGTATGTGTATGTGTATGTGTATGTGTATGTGTATGTGTATGTGTATGTGTATGTGTATGTGTATGTGTATGTGTATGTGTATGTGTATGTGTATGTGTATGTGTATGTGTATGTGTATGTGTATGTGTATGTGTATGTGTATGTGTATGTGTATGTGTATGTGTATGTGTATGTGTATGTGTATGTGTATGTGTATGTGTATGTGTATGTGTATGTGTATGTGTATGTGTGTGTGTGTGTGTGTGTATGTGTATGTGTATGTGTATGTGTATGTGTATGTGTATGTGTATGTGTATGTGTATGTGTATGTGTATGTGTGTGTGTGTATGTGTATGTGTGTGTGTGTGTGTGTGTGTGTGTGTGTGTGTGTGTGTGTGTGTGTGTGTGTGTGTGTGTGTGTGTGTGTGTGTGTGTGTGTGTGTGTGTGTGATGTTCAAAGTTGTGGACGATTTTGCCCAACTTTGAACTTTGCTTAATTATTATTTTTTTAAATGTTATATGTCTTAAAATATATCATTGAACACTGTACCTTAAAAAAAATTATTAATATTTTACTTTACAAAATGTTTGCGGAGTTTGTATTAATAAAAGACTATTTTCTCTTAGTTTTTATTTATTATAAGTAATAAGATTACAAAAAAATGTAAATAAATAATAATCCTTAAGGTATAATAACATACAAATACAGAGAGTTTTTTTTATCAGTAAACATAGGGCATGTCATTACCATAGTTACAGTGTTACAGAATGACAGCAATGCATTAGAGCGTTTTTTACCTTCCGCTTACCTGTAAAGGAAGGTATTGGAATCATGCAAAAAATCGGGTGGTGAATTTTTACTGGATGAGCACGAATTAGGGTCCTTACAATTCATTTTTGATAGTTTCACGATGATGTCTGTGTGTGTGTGTGTGTGTGTATGTGTGTGTGTGTGTGTGTGTGTGGTCAAGGGTTGTTAGTCGCATAACTCAAATACGAATTACCCGAAAATTTTGATATTTGGTATTTAACATTTGTATATAAATTGGAAGAGCTCCGTAGATTTTGGTACAAATATCTTCATCGGAAGTGATATTTTTTGAAGATTGAAAAGGTTAATTGTCAAAATTGTATATAAATTTGGAAAAATATAGTATTTATTTGTAATAAGAATAAGAGGAAAAGTTATTTGCAACTTACGTTATAAAAAAATTGTCTTTATCTGGTAGCATTAAAGAACTGCAGTAAAATTTAAAAAATAAATTTATCAAATAAAACGTTGATATCTTGTAATCCATGATCGGTTGATTTTTGTTTCTGCGTAAAAAATATTGACAGGTGAGACGGGTGACAAGTTGGCATACTAGCGCTATATAAGTCCTAAGTAAGATATTAAATGTAGTAATTGAACGGAGGATGGCTTCAACACAGCAGAGTTTTCCTGTGAATGAATCTTTTTATTCAGGTGATGCAAATTTCTGTTTGAATATTTTAGATTTTTATTTGTATATTTTAAATGGGCACTGGATTGCACGTATACATTTGTAAAGTCTAGATAAGGCGGAAGGTTGTGTGATGGCCACGTCAGATTTTTTTTATATTAATTTACATTTTTTTAATCAAAATTTTAAAAAGGCATATCTGTAGATCCATTCTTTCTCTATTAAATCCTGGTTGAAATAAAATTTTACCATTTTTGTACTGGCCACAAAACACTCTCTACGTTAGTACATTTTATGCTGGATTTTAGGTAGTAGAAGGGCCTCTTAAGCACGATATTTAACGAGAATCGTTCACTTTGTGATAAAAAGCTGAAAATTGGTACAGATGTTCCTTATTATGTAGAAACTATTATTATGCAACTCAATTATTGTTATGTATAGGGTTGTATATACAGAAATGTTGTCTGGTTGATTTATATTTATTACATCAATTCAAAAGCCAACGTTTCGCCACCGATTGTAATATCTTCAAGGTAAAGAATTATTTGTCTACACATAAAATATTAATAAAGAAAACAACAGACAGAAATGTTGCACTAAGGTCTATAAAGTAGTAGGAAACCTTTTTAGTACTACTAACGATAAAGTGCCTATAGGACTACAATCAAATGTTATACAGGGTATTTTATAACTTCAAGTATATACGTTGAGGGTACCTACTCGTATATGTTGTTTGATATGCTGATTACGAATCAAAAAGAATTTGTTTAAAAATCGCAAATTTAATTTCCATGTGTTACGAGGAGTCATATTTTGTTGACTTGTCTGCGAAACCTGTTTCTTTGTGAGAGACTCCTCACAGAGAACATCACACAAGTCCAATTCCCAGGCTTCCGGTGTCATGCTGAAGTCCTGAGATAGCTGAAGTAGAGGAGTCAGTAAGAGTAACACCTCTTCCAAAACTCCATTTTTATAATAAACTGTTTTAAATGTGTAATATAGTATATAAATAAATTTCATAAACTTTATTAAATTCAACTAACAGCTATTAATTTCTGCACAACCAACATCTCACACCAAACAGGCTACTGTGTTCTAAACACCCAGGGCACAGAATAATAGCCCAGTAAAATAAGAAAAAAGTCTGCAAAAATTGAGGGCGAAGATTTTATTGTTTTAAAATATAGGTATTGACTTCTTCTTCAAGAATAACCAACATCCCGAGCTCTACCTCCTGTGCTTCGCCCCCCACTGCCCCTTTTAGGGGATGAAAATAACATTTTTTTAATTAACCCTTTTCCTTTAAGGTTTAATGAAAAAATAAAGAGACCAATTTGTAGAGCGGAAAATTCTCTTTAAGATAGGTCATAAGCGATTTTCGAGAAAACGCATAGTTTTGGAGAAAATCATGAAAATATATTTTGACACTTTCCAATTGTTTTAAAAAGACTCGAATTTTATCTCAACATACAAAAATAGCTGCCATTCATTAACGGATTACAATTACAACTTCCGGATTTCAGCATTCAATTTCTAGAACAATATTTTATAAGAAATATTTATTTTAAAACAATTTTAAGCTCCAGTGTAAGCACAGTTATAAGAAATTCTCGGATAGATAATTTCAAAATATTTCTAAATTTTATGTTTAATCAACTGTATCTTCTAAACGGATAAAGATATCGACTTCCGGTTTGAAAAATTCAATTTTTTAAACAATTTTCTATACGAAACAGAATTATCAAAATTTTGGAAACTGTGGGTTAGCCAAAATTTACAGATTTTCTCTGAGAAAAATTTAGAAATTACAGTCATTTTAAAAAACAATTTTTTTTAATCAACTGTAACTCCTTAAGGAATTAATATATCTAATTTCGGTTTTCAGCATTAGATTCCTCGAACATTTTTCTATTTGTTTCATTAAATAAAAAATGTTTTTGGTTGAGGTTGGTGAAACATAAACATTTTCTCCGAGAAATATATAAAAACAAAACAAGGAAAAACATCTGCAAAAATTAAAAATTAAGCGAAGATAATCAGCCTAATTCTATAAGGAAATGGTTAAGAATTAACCATTGCTAAGTACCACGTGACTTGTTAGTTAACCATTTTTTACAAATTTCGTATTCTACAATCGCAAAATGGTTAAAATTTTAACCATTTTACCTAACAATGTTGTTAATTTTGGCAAGACCTCGATAGCACTTGCCGGCACTTGCTAACTGTTAACCATGAATTGCCTGAATATTTTGTTTGAATTATATTTTACAAAATCTTTGTTTATTTTGACAAAAGCTCTTGCTAGGTGTGTTAGCCGTGTTAGCTATGAATCCGCTGGGAGTTTTCTTGGAATTAAATTTTGTAAATGATGCAGAACAACAAAGAGAACGGTACGTCATTATAAAAACTGATTAATTTAATATTATATAAATGATTAATTTAATTTACATGCATAGAAGAAAAATGATACTAGAAAATAAATATTTACGTGACAGGAGCAACCCATTTGAAATAAGTGATTTTAATTTTAGAAAATTATATAGATTACCGAAATTATTTGTGTTAAACATACTCATACCAGAAATTTCACCTTACATGTTGTAGCAATTTTTTTGCTACCACCCGGTATATTCCTTACCGCTTCCTTAATTGTCCACGAGAGTACCAACCAGATTACGCTGCAACGAATTTGCGAGATTTCTGTCTCTTGCCTAGGGACAGTGGACCCGGACGGTTGTGTGAAAAGATTTGTCTAAAGAAGCCATTTTGAGCACATGTTAACGTACATTTTCTTTAAGTAGTTTTCTTGCAATAGTTTTTTTTATCAACATATTACTGTAAGTACTTTTGTCTTTAATTTCACTAAATAATTCATTCTGTTATTTCAATAGATTTGAGGTTATACATTTTTGCTTGTTCAATTTAATTGTGTCATTTTCTTAGAGTAATATTTTTACTGTAGTTTTTTTAATAGTTTATTAATTTTCTGCTTCTTTTGGTAAATTATTCTCACCGCCGCACGGCTGTTCCTATGCAGGGCCGGGCTCAAGTTTTTTTGTACGTATAACGTTTTTTTATTGATCCCGTTTCATTGTAATTTTCATTATTAGAGTAAATTAATTAAATTTAAACTTAGTTCCATGTAATTTTTTTTAAGTACTAGTAAGTCTGCTTATTTCTGTCCGAGAACACTACCAACGTTTTCCAGTCCCTCGCGAGACCACCGTGTGGCTCGCTTCAAATTTGTAAGTAATCCTGTATTAGTAATTCTGTTTAAATTTGAGAATTTTACAACCAGTTATTCTCTCGGTCTTCAACAAGGATGCTGAGACACCTTGTATCATTTTATTAGAAACCATTAATATAGTAGTGCAGTGTAATTTATTATTGTATTTTTTTTTAAATTTCTATTAGCATTTTTTATTCATATTTAGTAATATATTTTCATATTCGGTATTTTTAGAGTTAATTTAAAATTGTTCTTTGCGTCACTCCTTAAATCATTGGATGAATGTCTGAGAGTATGCAGCGGCAGTTTTGATTTATAGGTGTGATTTTATGTATATTGGCGGATTGCGTAAGCCCTAAGGGCTTCTTGTTAAATCAAAGCCGTGCGATGGTTGTTACCAAATTGTCTTTTACAATTTTTGGTTTGTGATTTAGTAAACTACTGTTTTTTTTTTGGTATTGTTAGTAGTTACTAAATTAATATCGTACGTATTTGATTTGCAATTTTACGTCGACATTTTTTTCTTATTATACTTGAGTAACCTGTAACTTTCTCAGCTGCCATTCATCTACTTTTCTATTTTTTCTATTTCTTCCTTCCTGCTTGCGTAAAGTCATTTGTATAATTACTTTTTTGATTGATTTAATCTCCGTTTAAAATAATTTTTGGCGCTTTACTTTAACGACTATTTTTACCTCTCGCCTAGAGAGGTATAGGGATCGTGAAAAAATTCGATGTCGAGATTTTTGTCAATAGCACCTTTAGAACCTATTTTGACTATTTTCACGATGATGTCTGTGTGTGTGTGTGTGTGTGTGTGTGTGTGTGTGTGTGTGTGTGTGTGTGTGTGTGTGTGTGTGTGTGTGTGTGTGTGTGTGTGTGTGTGTGTGTGTGTGTGTGTGTGTGTGTGTGTGTGTGTGTGTGTGTGTGTGTGTGTGTGTGTGTGTGTGTGTGTGTGTGTGTGTGTGTGTGTGTGTGTGTGTGTGTGTGTGTGTGTGTGTGTGTGTGTGTGTGTGTGTGTGTGTGTGTGTGTGTGTGTGTGTGTGTGTGTGTGTGTGTGTGTGTGTGTGTGTGTGTGTGTGTGTGTGTGTGTGTGTGTGTGTGTGTGTGTGTGTGTGTGTGTGTGTGTGTGTGTGTGTGTGTGTGTGTGTGTGTGTGTGTGTGTGTGTGTGTGTGTGTGTGTGTGTGTGTGTGTGTGTGTGTGTGTGTGTGTGTGTGTGTGTGTGTGTGTGTGTGTGTGTGTGTGTGTGTGTGTGTGTGTGTGTGTGTGTGTGTGTGTGTGTGTGTGTGTGTGTGTGTGTGTGTGTGTGTGTGTGTGTGTGTGTGTGTGTGTGTGTGTGTGTGTGTGTGTGTGTGTGTGTGTGTGTGTGTGTGTGTGTGTGTGTGTGTGTGTGTGTGTGTGTGTGTGTGTGTGTGTGTGTGTGTGTGTGTGTGTGTGTGTGTGTGTGTGTGTGTGTGTGTGTGTGTGTGTGTGTGTGTGTGTGTGTGTGTGTGTGTGTGTGTGTGTGTGTGTGTGTGTGTGTGTGTGTGTGTGTGTGTGTGTGTGTGTGTGTGTGTGTGTGTGTGTGTGTGTGTGTGTGTGTGTGTGTGTGTGTGTGTGTGTGTGTGTGTGTGTGTGTGTGTGTGTGTGTGTGTGTGTGTGTGTGTGTGTGTGTGTGTGTGTGTGTGTGTGTGTGTGTGTGTGTGTGTGTGTGTGTGTGTGTGTGTGTGTGTGTGTGTGTGTGTGTGTGTGTGTGTGTGTGTGTGTGTGTGTGTGTGTGTGTGTGTGTGTGTGTGTGTGTGTGTGTGTGTGTGTGTGTGTGTGTGTGTGTGTGTGTGTGTGTGTGTGTGTGTGTGTGTGTGTGTGTGTGTGTGTGTGTGTGTGTGTGTGTGTGTGTGTGTGTGTGTGTGTGTGTGTGTGTGTGTGTGTGTGTGTGTGTGTGTGTGTGTGTGTGTGTGTGTGTGTGTGTGTGTGTGTGTGTGTGTGTGTGTGTGTGTGTGTGTGTGTGTGTGTGTGTGTGTGTGTGTGTGTGTGTGTGTGTGTGTGTGTGTGTGTGTGTGTGTGTGTGTGTGTGTGTGTGTGTGTGTGTGTGTGTGTGTGTGTGTGTGTGTGTGTGTGTGTGTGTGTGTGTGTGTGTGTGTGTGTGTGTGTGTGTGTGTGTGTGTGTGTGTGTGTGTGTGTGTGTGTGTGTGTGTGTGTGTGTGTGTGTGTGTGTGTGTGTGTGTGTGTGTGTGTGTGTGTGTGTGTGTGTGTGTGTGTGTGTGTGTGTGTGTGTGTGTGTGTGTGTGTGTGTGTGTGTGTGTGTGTGTGTGTGTGTGTGTGTGTGTGTGTGTGTGTGTGTGTGTGTGTGTGTGTGTGTGTGTGTGTGTGTGTGTGTGTGTGTGTGTGTGTGTGTGTGTGTGTGTGTGTGTGTGTGTGTGTGTGTGTGTGTGTGTGTGTGTGTGTGTGTGTGTGTGTGTGTGTGTGTGTGTGTGTGTGTGTGTGTGTGTGTGTGTGTGTGTGTGTGTGTGTGTGTGTGTGTGTGTGTGTGTGTGTGTGTGTGTGTGTGTGTGTGTGTGTGTGTGTGTGTGTGTGTGTGTGTGTGTGTGTGTGTGTGTGTGTGTGTGTGTGTGTGTGTGTGTGTGTGTGTGTGTGTGTGTGTGTGTGTGTGTGTGTGTGTGTGTGTGTGTGTGTGTGTGTGTGTGTGTGTGTGTGTGTGTGTGTGTGTGTGTGTGTGTGTGTGTGTGTGTGTGTGTGTGTGTGTGTGTGTGTGTGTGTGTGTGTGTGTGTGTGTGTGTGTGTGTGTGTGTGTGTGTGTGTGTGTCTGTATGTTCGCCTACTATAGTCTTTCGTTCTGATTCATTATCTCAAATTCTACTAAACATAAAATTCTAATATTTTGCAATATATGTGGAGCAATCAGCCAAAAACGGTTAAATCCACTTTTTAAAATAAATAAGTTAGGTATGAATTATCTGTTTTAGGGGTCAGTTAAATCCAATGGTGATGTCAGAATCAAGCTAAATATGCTAAATCCTATTGAAAATCAGACTCAAAATGTAGGCAATCAAGCAAAAGTAGATAAATCCAACAAAATAAATATTAAATTTATTTTTCAACGAAAACAAGATAAATCCGTTGTATTCCAGTGTTTATTCGGTTTAAGTTTAGATGACTCTGTGTGGCAAATTCTCAAATTTAATCAGATGACATTGACAGATGGTATTATCTATTAATTATTTTTACCTTCCGCTTACCTGTAAAGGAAGGTATTGGAATCATGCAAAAAATCGGGTTGTGAGTTTTAAGTGGATGAGCACGAATTAGGGTCCTTACAACTCATTTTTGATAGTTTCTCGATGATGTCTGTATGTATGTGTGTGGTCCGGGCCGATGCCAGATGTCGCATAACTCAAATACGAATGTTGATATTTGGTATTTTACAATTGTATACGAATAGGAAGAGAACATTAGATTTTGGTACAAATATATTCACCGGAAGTAATATTTTTTGAAAATTGAAAAAGATTATTGTCAAAAATTTATATAAATTTGGATAAATATAGTATTTATTTGTAATAAGAATAATAGGCAAAGTTATTTGCAACTTACGTTATAAAAAAATTGTCTTTATCTGGTAGCATTAAAAAACTGCGGTAAAATTTAAAAAATAAATTTATCAGATAAAACGTTGAAATCTTGTAATCCATGTTCGGTTGAATTTTGTTTCTTTGTAAAAAATATTGACAGGTGAGACGGGTGACAAGTTGGCATACTAGCGCGACTAGCGCCATAATAAGTCATAAGTAAAATATTAAAAATATAGTAATTGAACGGAGGATGGCTTCAACACAGAAGAGTTTGCCTGTGAACGAATCTTTTGATTCAGGTGATGCAAATTTCTGTGTTTGAATATTTTAGATTTTTATTTGTATATTTTAGGGACACCGAATTGTATACGTATACATTTATGTTTATAAGTCAAGATATGGCGGAAGGTTGTGTGCAGGCCACTTCAGATTTTTTTAAATATATTTTCAGTTAAGTATATTGTTAAATGTTGATAAGAACTAAATTATTCTTTGTTAATAAAACATAATTATTAACCAATAAATTTTTTATTTAATTAGTATTAGACAAAAAAAACAAAACCTATTTTTTACATTTCAAACAAAAGCAGATAAATCCATTTCAATCAATCAAAACTAGATATATCCATTTTATTTTTGTTACTAACTAATTAAGTTTAAACAATTAATTAATTGAAATACACTTTTTCTTGTCTAATGTCTAAGCATTAAAAAATGCATATGTTAATTTTTGTTTAAATATCATGGAATTTGAGTTACGGGTTTTTTGTTAATAACTCAAGATCGTTTATAGTGGATTTAACCGTTTTTGGCTGATTGCTCCACATATATTTATATATGTTAATGAAGAGCTGATAAGATTTTGGTAAAAATCTGTCAACCGGAAATGGGATTTTCTTGAAGAATTTTAACATTTTTTGCAAAAAATATAGGAAATACTGCGATAGTTACAATTTGTCATTCGACATTTGAAAGAACAAATTATCTTTTACAATATTTATTTAACATCGTTTCTATATCTCTTACCAATAAAGGAAAATTAATTTTCAAAAATTTGTAATATTACCTACCACGATTTGTAAATCATAATATAGGAAAAAAATTAAAAACAAAAATGAATATGTCAATGTGACAGGTGAACAGACGTATACACAATTTCTGAAATGTTTGTGGCACCATTTTAAAAGAAATGTAAATATTATTAACAACTGAACATAATGTAATAAGGTAATAATAAAGTTAAATTTTTATCTATAAAGAGCTAATTAAAGAACTAAGATTTATAAAATTATGTTCAAAAAGTTTGTAAATTTATTGCAAAATTATAATTTAAGTAAGCCTAACTAAAATCAAATTCACATAAATTACAGAGTTAAGGCGAGAGGTCGTGTGCTGGCCACATCAGATTTTTTTTACAGCTGTTGTACTTACATTGATCTGTTGGAATTTAGCTTCACATTTTTGTATTTTTTTATTGCCGCTTACTTCTTTCAGTGTGATACCCGCTACTAGGGAACTATAGTTCAACTAGTGTGGACAATTGTTAGAGTGAACCACCACACCGTCTGGAGGGCCTTGGCGTCATCTATCTACCACGTTACCTCTGCATCCATCTACGCCGGACCAAGCTACGCGAGCCGTATGGTTTCTGCAATCTTCACGACTTCCGCTTTTCCATCCGTAGGACTGGTTTACAATTCAAAAAGCTGTCGTGCCGTATTGTCCGAGCCTCTGCTAGCTAAAGTGGTCAACCAGGGTAGACACTACTACTGCTCCACCTGGATCCTCGACGTGTTCTAGCGTTCTCGGTTCACTCAACAAGCGTCCTCCTAGTTGATAGAAGATCTTAGCTAATCAAGGTAGCGCTGGGCCTGAAGAAGTAGCCACTTTACATTTAACTTGTTTTTGCAATCCAGCGGATTTAATGTAAGTATATTTTTTTTCTAGTATAAGTCGTTTCTGTCAAAACTGTATTTTTTTTGTAAAGCTCATATCTACATTATTTTATATTTGTATTCCAAATTCAAATTGTTTTTTGATCATCGATTTTTTTTTGCATTTCAATA
The DNA here is from genome assembly GCA_947534325.1 of Agonum fuliginosum. Classification (NCBI taxonomy): domain Eukaryota; kingdom Metazoa; phylum Arthropoda; class Insecta; order Coleoptera; family Carabidae; genus Agonum; species Agonum fuliginosum. The sequence goes on from OX384046.1 coordinate 4,964,300, forward strand.
AACCTGAGTATTGCTGTTTCAATCTTTACTTTGTTTTCTCACATGCTTATTGGTTGCATGCCTTATTTTATTTTAAACCAATTGGCGCCCATTTCTTCCTCAAATCCCAATTTAGGAATCAACCCGAACCCGATACACTTTCCACAAGTGTATTTTAGTTTTTCAATTCCAGGGCCTGAGCTAGGTAAGGACTTGAATGAAATAAAATATTTAAACACTGTCACCCAACGTGTGGGGCCTGATTCCTAAATTGGATTTGATACTCTACTTTCTCTTTTCTTTTACTATTCATTATCATTCATATATTATATTACTTGTTATTAATATTTTTTTTGTATTTTGAGGAAACATGAAACCGGAAATTGTCGACCACTTGTACCCGGACGAAGTTCAGTATGAATTACAAGTTAGAGGTGTGAATGAGGAAAATACCATTGGCGATATGATGAGGACGTTAAGAGGAATATGGATGTTGGAAAATGAAGGAAGTCCGCTTCAATTTGTCTTAAATTCACCAGCTTTGGATTCTCACGAATGCTATCAGAAAGTAAAGGAGTTGCAAGGTAAATTAACTGCACCAGATTTAAACCAATTAATGATTTCTAATATTCATAACCGAATTGAGTACCTTTATAATAGAATAAATAGATTACAGTCAGTTTACTCTACACCCCAGCTTTTAGTTGAAATATCAAAATTAAAATTACAATTAGAATCACATAAACAATCTCACCAGGATCCTTCTGATAGCAGTGCATCATCAGTATCTTTTAATTTTGAATTAAACGACAAGAGTCATGAACAATCATTGTTCGCTCCTCCACCTGAAAAACCAGTTTTGTCATTTCAATCATCTACTGCACATACTCCTATCTCTGTACGAAAATGGAATATACTTTTTGATGGTTCTGGTAGTGTTAATGCGTTCTTAGAAAGGTTACATGAAATTGCTTTTTCTAATGGCGTCCTTAAGTCTCAATTGTTACAACATGCTAGTGAATTCTTTACTGGACCTGCCTTAATTTGGTTCCGTTCTATCCGTACTAATCTTACTACTTGGGAAGACTTAATTGTTCAGCTTAAAAATGCATTTTTACCTTCGGATTACGAATATGAACTGTGGGAGGAAATTAAGAACCGTACTCAAGGAACTGATGAGAAAGTTGAGATGTATGTGGCCGTTATGCGAAACCTTGTCTCGCGATTAGATCAACCACCAGACGCAAATGTCTTTCTTAATCTAGTACTGCGTAACTTACAACCGCGTTTTCAATCAGAATTATCAGTTTTACAATCCCCAAGTATTGAACAACTAATCGCTATTTGCAAAATGATAGAAACTACTGAATATAGATTGCGTAAATTTAAAAACCCGCCTAGCAAATCGGTTGGAATGATTGAACCTGAGTTGTCCACTTATCCTCTACGCTCTAGCACTTCCGCTCAACTAAGAGTCAATGAGTTGCGTCAGCCTTCAGCGTCAAATAAAACTTGTTACAATTGTGGTGCTTCTGATCACTTGGCTCCGGGTTGTAATAAACCTTTCAAACAACATTGTTTTTCATGTGGCTACAAAAATGTCACTCGTAACACCTGTCCTAAATGTCGGCCGTCAAAAAACGAGTAAAACCGTGTGTTTTCAGTCGACGCCACGGTTGGTCTTTTAACAAGGCTGAATCTTCTGAGTGGATGCAATGGATCAATAAAATTGCTATCTTTTGTAAATCACCTGAAATTGCTCCGGTCATTCAACATCCTGCATCTGACACTCGACCCTTCGTTCACATAAAATTCGGTAATATTCCTACCATAGCACTTTTGGACTCTGGTGCTAATGTTTCTGTTATTGGTCGTGCTGGTTTACATTTGTTATCAGCATATAAACTTAAAATTCTTCCAGTTTCTAACACCGACATTATAACTGCTGATGGAGCTTTCCAAAATATTGCCGGCAGTGTATCGGTCTCTATCACCGCTTCTTCTTGCACTCGTACTTTAAAATTTTTAATTGTGCCATCTCTTCGTCATTCCATTATTCTCGGCATTGATTTTTGTACTAATTTTGGTATTAAACTAAATTTTGCGACTAATTCTTGGTCTACCACCGTACATGACGTGTCCTCTATCCACTGTCTACATAGTGCGAAAGATTTATCCGATAGTCAAAGTAGTACTTTAACTCAGGTAGTTAATTTATATTCTGAATTAAATTCAAAAACCCTAGGCTGTACACCCTTGTTGACTTACTCTATAGACACTGGCAATGCGTTGCCGGCAATGCGTTGCCCATAAAACAAAGGTATCATTCTATGTCTCCAGCTATGTTAGAGATCCTCCACCAAGAACTGGATAAAATGCTGGATTTAGGTGTAGTGCGACCTTCTAAAAGTGCTTGGTCTTCTCCTGTACTTTTGGTGAAGAAGAAATCTGGCGAACCCCGTTTATGTTTTGATGGACGCAAATTAAATGCTGTCACCAAGAAAGACGCCTATCCTCTTCCGCTAGTGAATGACATTCTTGATCGGTTGCGAGATTCTAATTATTTGACGTCGATTGATCTTAAGAGCGCGTTTTGGCAAATTCCATTAGACGAACCATCTTGTGAAAAAACGGCCTTTACTGTCCCTAAACGCGGGTTATTTGAATTCACTCGAACCGCGTTTGGTTTAACCAATGCTCCACAAGCTCTACAACGCTTGATGGATTCTGTTCTCGGATCCTTATTGCATGATTCCGTCTTCGTATACCTGGACGACATCATTATCAGTACCAAAACCTTTGAGGAACACATTTCAGTACTCCAGGAAGTATTCAACTGCTTAAAATCCGCAAACCTCACTATTAATTTAGACAAGTGCGAATTTTGCAAACCTAGCCTGAACTATCTTGGTTTTGTAGTCGATCAACAGGGCCTTCGCACCGATCCTACTAAAGTTTCGGCTATTGCCAATTATCCTTTACCTCAGACTGTGACTGAAGTAAAACGTTTTATGGGACTTGCTTCTTGGTACCGTCGTTTTGTACCACAATTTTCTTCCATAGCAGCCCCTGTTAATGCTCTTACCAAGGGCAAACGTAAGAAAAATGCGCTAACTTGGACTCCCGAGGCTTTAGATTCGTTCAATCAATTAAAAAATTCACTTGTCTCTGCTCCGGTTTTAGCTAGTCCGGATTTTTCCAAACCCTTTTTTATTCAAACCGATGCTTCTAATTACGGCATTGCTGCAGTCCTCACGCAAGGTACTGGTGATGATGAACATGCCATTTCGTATATGAGCCGTACACTTAACAAAGCCGAACGCAACTATTCAGTTACAGAAAAGGAATGTCTTGCCGTATTGTTTGGTATTGAAAAATTTCGACCTTATGTCGAAGGTACTTCCTTTTCTGTGATTACTGATCATCACTCTTTATTGTGGCTAATGCGAATGCAAGACCCTACTGGTAAGCTAGCTCGTTGGGCTGTTAAGTTACAGCAGTTCAATTTTCAATTAATTCATCGTCCTGGGAAGCAAAACGTCGTTCCTGACGCCCTTTCTCGTGCTCCTCTAGAAGTTTCTGCGTTAGAATCATATCCTAATACTACGGACAAATGGTATGTGAAACTCAAACAATCTATAATTCAATCTCCCTCTGATTATCCTGGATGGCGAGTAGACAACGATGTCATTTACAAATTATTACCTCAAGCTGATTCTCCTAGTAATCTTTCTGCATGGAAAACCGTTGTACCTCGAGATCATCGCCTACCACTCTTACATGAGTATCATGACGTTCCTACTTCGGCTCATTTTGGTATTTTTAAAACCTATAAAAAATTATCAGAACTTTATTATTGGCCACATATGAAATCGTCAGTTAGACGATATGTTTTAAAGTGTAAAGTTTGTCTAGCACAAAAATCTTCCAATTTACAACCTCCAGGACATATGGGTGCTAGTAAAAACATCCAATATCCGTGGCAAGCCATCTCGATCGATTTTATGGGTCCATTACCTCGTTCTTCATCTGGTCATCAATACATCTTAATTATCTCGGATTGGTTTACCAAATTTCCGCTTATATTTCCATTGAGACAAGCCACCTCCAAGTCGTTATGCACTATATTAGAGCGAGATGTTTTCATGCTGTTTGGCATTCCTCAAATTGTTATGTGTGATAATGGTTCTCAATTTATTAGTGCCGAATTTAAAAACCTTATTGATAAATATAAGATTCCAAAATTATGGTATAACGCTAAATACCACCCTCAAGTTAATTTTGTTGAACGCACTAACCGCATCGTAAAAACCGCCATTCGATCCTATCTACAGAACAATAATCATCGTACTTGGGATCAACACCTTTCTTCTATTGCCCAAGCCATTCGAACGTCTGTGCACGAAATCACTGGTTACACTCCGGCTTTTCTTAATTTCGGCCGTCATGTACCTCTTTCTGGCGCATTCTACGGCATACCTCCTGCTGAGATAAAATCCGACCATATTGCTGAATACGCCCATTCTTTAGATAAACTGAAAGATGTTTTCAAAACCGTAGAAGCTAAACTTAATAAATCACATCTACGTTCGGCTCAGCAATATAATCTTCGTCGCCGCCAGTTAGAATTCTTTGAAGGTGATCTTGTCTGGAAGAAGAACTATGTATTATCTAACGCTGCTCAACATTTTTCTGCTGCTTTAGCACCCAAGTACATTCCCTGTACTGTGCATAGAAAAATCTCCAAGTTAGTTTACCATCTCCATGACTCAAATGGTCAAGACGTTGGACGTTGGCACATTAAAGACCTTAAAGCTTCTCCTCCAGATCAAATCCCTGAAGATGATGCCCAGGAACCTTAAAAATTTTGTTGTACAAAATTTTCTTTTCGTGGGGAGGCAGTGTAGCAATTTTTTTGCTACCACCCGGTATATTCCTTACCGCTTCCTTAATTGTCCACGAGAGTACCAACCAGATTACGCTGCAACGAATTTGCGAGATTTCTGTCTCTTGCCTAGGGACAGTGGACCCGGACGGTTGTGTGAAAAGATTTGTCTAAAGAAGCCATTTTGAGCACATGTTAACGTACATTTTCTTTAAGTAGTTTTCTTGCAATAGTTTTTTTTATCAACATATTACTGTAAGTACTTTTGTCTTTAATTTCACTAAATAATTCATTCTGTTATTTCAATAGATTTGAGGTTATACATTTTTGCTTGTTCAATTTAATTGTGTCATTTTCTTAGAGTAATATTTTTACTGTAGTTTTTTTAATAGTTTATTAATTTTCTGCTTCTTTTGGTAAATTATTCTCACCGCCGCACGGCTGTTCCTATGCAGGGCCGGGCTCAAGTTTTTTTGTACGTATAACGTTTTTTTATTGATCCCGTTTCATTGTAATTTTCATTATTAGAGTAAATTAATTAAATTTAAACTTAGTTCCATGTAATTTTTTTTAAGTACTAGTAAGTCTGCTTATTTCTGTCCGAGAACACTACCAACGTTTTCCAGTCCCTCGCGAGACCACCGTGTGGCTCGCTTCAAATTTGTAAGTAATCCTGTATTAGTAATTCTGTTTAAATTTGAGAATTTTACAACCAGTTATTCTCTCGGTCTTCAACAAGGATGCTGAGACACCTTGTATCATTTTATTAGAAACCATTAATATAGTAGTGCAGTGTAATTTATTATTGTATTTTTTTTTAAATTTCTATTAGCATTTTTTATTCATATTTAGTAATATATTTTCATATTCGGTATTTTTAGAGTTAATTTAAAATTGTTCTTTGCGTCACTCCTTAAATCATTGGATGAATGTCTGAGAGTATGCAGCGGCAGTTTTGATTTATAGGTGTGATTTTATGTATATTGGCGGATTGCGTAAGCCCTAAGGGCTTCTTGTTAAATCAAAGCCGTGCGATGGTTGTTACCAAATTGTCTTTTACAATTTTTGGTTTGTGATTTAGTAAACTACTGTTTTTTTTTGGGTATTGTTAGTAGTTACTAAATTAATATCGTACGTATTTGATTTGCAATTATACGTCGACATTTTTTTCTTATTATACTTGAGTAACCTGTAACTTTCTCAGCTGCCATTCATCTACTTTTCTATTTTTTCTATTTCTTCCTTCCTGCTTGCGTAAAGTCATTTGTATAATTACTTTTTTGATTGATTTAATCTCCGTTTAAAATAATTTTTGGCGCTTTACTTTAACGACTATTTTTTTTACAGCTGTTGTACTTACATTGATCTGTTGGAATTTAGCTTCACATTTTTGTATTTTTTTATTGCCGCTTACTTCTTTCAGTGTGATACCCGCTACTAGGGAACTATAGTTCAACTAGTGTGGACAATTGTTAGAGTGAACCACCACACCGTCTGGAGGGCCTTGGCGTCATCTATCTACCACGTTACCTCTGCATCCATCTACGCCGGACCAAGCTACGCGAGCCGTATGGTTTCTGCAATCTTCACGACTTCCGCTTTTCCATCCGTAGGACTGGTTTACAATTCAAAAAGCTGTCGTGCCGTATTGTCCGAGCCTCTGCTAGCTAAAGTGGTCAACCAGGGTAGACACTACTACTGCTCCACCTGGATCCTCGACGTGTTCTAGCGTTCTCGGTTCACTCAACAACGTCCTCCTACTTGATAGAAGATCTTAGCTAATCAAGGTAGCGCTGGGCCTGAAGAAGTAGCCACTTTACATTTAACTTGTTTTTGCAATCCAGCGGATTTAATGTAAGTATATTTTTTTTCTAGTATAAGTCGTTTCTGTCAAAACTGTATTTTTTTTGTAAAGCTCATATCTACATTATTTTATATTTGTATTCCAAATTCAAATTGTTTTTTGATCATCGATTTTTTTTTGCATTTCAATAAACCTGAGTATTGCTGTTTCAATCTTTACTTTGTTTTCTCACATGCTTATTGGTTGCATGCCTTATTTTATTTTAAACCAATTGGCGCCCATTTCTTCCTCAAATCCCAATTTAGGAATCAACCCGAACCCGATACACTTTCCACAAGTGTATTTTAGTTTTTCAATTCCAGGGCCTGAGCTAGGTAAGGACTTGAATGAAATAAAATATTTAAACAATGTACACAGGTATTCGTGATACTAGTATACCAATTCATCTTAAGGTAAGATAATAAAAGATATGTATACGTCCCTACGTAAAAACTTCATTTGAATTATTTTAGTTACTTGCTGTCTTACATTTCATAAGCCAAGGATCATATCAAGCTTGTGTTGGTAAAGATTCACATTTGGCTATGTCACAACCAGCCGTCAGCCGTAGTATTACGGAAATAACAAGAATATTCACAAATAATTTGCTGCCAAGATATGTAGAATTTCCAACTACCCCTGTTAAAATGAGGCTTGTAAAACAAGAGTTTATGGAAAATTATTCGTTTCCCGATGTAATTGGTACAATCGACTGTACTCATGTATCAATAATAGCACCACTCGTAGAAAATATGGATGAACCCGCAATAGCATATTTTAATCGAAAGGGGTATTACAGCATAAATGTCCAAGCCATTTGTGACGCAAATTTAAAATTTCTGGCCGTAAATGCTCGTTATCCAGGAGCTACGCATGATGCAGCAATCTGGACCGTTTCCACCATAAATCGCTATTTAAGAGACCAATACATACAAGGTAGAGAATCAGGGTGGTTACTTGGAGATTCCGGTTACCCTGTGCAACCTTGGTTGATGACTCCAATAGAAAATGCTGAAGCAAATACTTCCGATACACACAAAAACATATTCGTACCCGTAATACAATTGAAAGAGCTTTCGGAGTTTTAAAGCAAAGATTTCGATGTTTACTAAAACACAGAGTGCTTCATTACAGCCACGGTGCAGCGGGAAATATTATTTATACATGTGTTGTTCTGCACAATTTATGCCGAACTTACAATATTCCTGATGAGGACGAAGACGATGACGACGATGACGATAGTGATAATGACAGAGAAATTATAGACAATCTTGATGGGATGCAATGGCTTGTTGAAGGTCGACGTATTAGAAACGGATTAATTGAGCAAATTGAAAATATGTTGTAGTTTTATTAACTTATAATAATGTAATCTTATAATAATGTAATCTTATAATAATGAAATTGACAACAAGTAAGTATATCTACATATAATTTGGTATGTTAACTTTATTGTTTTTGAGCTTCGGCAAGCTTTTCAGTTGCTTGAGCGTAATGCTCAAAAGCATTTGCTATTTTATTTAAGCTTTCGGCAAATATGATCATAGCATTACAAATATTTTTTGTGCTTTCTGCATATATCTCAGCAGACTTTTCAAAAGCTGTGGTAGATGAAATATATTTTCTTACGTATTTTTTATTTTACCCCTGACCAGAGAAATTAATATTTTTATGAAATATCAAAATACCAGAAAATTCAAATATCATTATTTTTGAAAATTTTCTTTTGTATGTTGTTTAGACTACTTTAACATGATTTATTGTTAAATTTACAAAGTTCTATCTACACGGGTTGAAAAGTTACAGAACGATAAAAAATGAATTTTTAGAATTTCATATTTACCTAAATTTTCTGGTGCAAAAATCATGAAAATATCTCAACGCGTTCACTTTTTATATAATATAATTTGATGTTTTGACGATTTCTAGTGGTTTGAGAACTTAGAAATTTTTTTAAAATTCTTATTTTTTGGTTTTTGTGTTATTACATTACATTACATACAAAAAAATTTTATTTAATTTTCTTTAAATTTTGCGAAATAATTGATAATTTATTTATGAAATATCAAAATACAAGATAATTCAAATATCATTATTTTTGAAAATTTTCTTTTTTATGTTGTTTAGACTACTTTTACATGATTTATCGTAAAATTTACAAAATTCTATCTACACGGGTTGAAAAGTTACAGAACGATAAAAAATGAACTTTTAGAATTTCATATTTACCTAATTCCTCTAATTTTAACATTTTAAAAAAATTTCTTAAACAGGGTTAATAAGAATATTTAGATAAATTTTGTGGTTTAAAAATCATGAAAATATCTCAACGCGTTCACGTTTTATACGTATTTTAGCGTTCTCATCGGATTTGAGCGTTTCAGCTTGAAATACGTGTTTTTAACATAATTTGATGTTTTGACGATTTCTAGTGGTTTGCGGACTTAGAAATTTTTTTAAATTCTTATTTTTTGGTTTTTATGTTTTACATTACATTACATAAAAAATATTTTTATTTAATTATCTTGAAATTTTGCGAAATAATTGATAATTTATTTATAAAATACCAAAATACCAGATAATTCAAATATCATTATTTTTGAAAATTTTCTTTTGTATGTTGTTTAGACTACTTTTACATGATTTATCGTGAAATTTACAAAATTCTATCTACACGGGTTGAAAAGTAACAGAACGATAAAAAATGAATTTTTAGAATTTCATATTTACCTAATTGCTCTAATTTTAACATTTTTTAAAAATTTCTTAAACAGGGTTAATAAAAATATTTAGATAAATTTTGTGGTCCAAAAATCATGAAAATATCTCAACGCGTTCACGTTTTATACGTATTTTAGCGTTTTCATCGGATTTGAGCGTTTCAGCTTAAAATACGTGCTTTTAACATAATTTGATGTTTTGACGATTTCTAGTGGTTTGCGGACTTAGAAATTTTTTTTAAATTCTTATTTTTTGGTTTTTATGTTTAACATAACATAACATAAAAAATATTTTTATTTAATTATCTTGAAATTTTGCAAAATAATTGATAATAATTTATTTATGAAATACCAAAATACCAGATAATTCAAATATCATTATTTTTGAAAATTTTCTTTTGTATGTTGTTTAGACTACTTTTACATGATTTATCGTGAAATTTACAAAATTCTATCTACACGGGTTGAAAAGTTACAGAACGATAAAAAATGAATTTTTAGAATTTCATATTTACCTAATTGCTCTAATTTTAACATTTTTTAAAAATTTCTTAAACAGGGTTAATAAGGATATTTAGATAAATTTTGTGGTCCAAAAATCATGAAAATATCTCAACGCGTTCACGTTTTATACGTATTTTAGCGTTCTCATCGGATTTGAGCGTTTCAGCTTGAAATACGTGTTTTTAACATAATTTGATGTTTTGACGATTTCTAGTGGTTTGCGGACTTAGAAATTTTTTTTAAATTCTTATTTTTTGGTTTTTATGTTTTACATTACATTACATAAAAAATATATTTATTTAATTATCTTGATATTTTGCGAAATAATTGATAATTTATTTATGAAATACCAAAATACCAGATAATTCAAATATCATTATTTTTGAAAATTTTCTTTTGTATGTTGTTTAGACTACTTTTACATGATTTATCGTGAAATTTACAAAATTCTATCTACACGGGTTGAAAACTTACAGAACGATAAAAAATGAATTTTTAGAATTTCATATTTACCTAATTGCTCTAATTTTAACATTTTTTTAAAATTTCTTAAACAGGGTTAATAAGGATATTTAGATAAATTTTGTGGTCCAAAAATCATGAAAATATCTCAACGCGTTCACGTTTTATACGTATTTAACATTTTTTTAAAATTTCTTAAACAGGGTTAATAAAGATATTTAGATAAATTTTGTGGTCCAAAAATCATGAAAATATCTCAACGCGTTCACGTTTTATACGGTTTTTAGCGTTCTCATCGGATTTGAGCGTTTCAGCATAAAATACGTGTTTTTAACATAATTTGATGTTTTGACGATTTCTAGTGGTTTACGGACTTAGAAATTTTTTTAAAATTTTTATTTTTTGGTTTTTGTGTTATTACATTACATTACATACAAAAAAAATTTATTTAATTTTCTTTAAATTTTGCGAAATAATTGATAATTTATTTATGAAATATCAAAATACAAGATAATTCAAATATCATTATTTTTGAAAATTTTCTTTTTTATGTTGTTTAGACTACTTTTACATGATTTATCGTAAAATTTACAAAATTCTATCTACACGGGTTGAAAAGTTACAGAACGATAAAAAATAAACTTTTAGAATTTCATATTTACCTAATTCCTCTAATTTTAACATTTTAAAAAAAATTCTTAAACAGGGTTAATAAGAATATTTAGATAAATTTTGTGGTTTAAAAATCATGAAAATATCTCAACGCGTTCACGTTTTATACGTATTTTAGCGTTCTCATCGGATTTGAGCGTTTCAGCTTGAAATACGTGTTTTTAACATAATTTGATGTTTTGACGATTTCTAGTGGTTTGCGGACTTAGAAATTTTTTTTAAATTCTTATTTTTTGGTTTTTATGTTTTACATTACATTACATAAAAATATTTTTATTTAATTATCTTGAAATTTTGCGAAATAATTGATAATAATTTATTTATGAAATACCAAAATACCAGATAATTCAAATATCATTATTTTTGAAAATTTTCTTTTTTATGTTGTTTAGACTACTTTTACACGATTTATCGTAAAATTTACAAAATTCTATCTACACGGGTTGAAAAGTTACAGAACGATAAAAAATGAACTTTTAGAATTTCATATTTACCTAATTCCTCTAATTTTAACATTTTTAAAAAATTTCTTAAACAGGGTTAATAAGAATATTTAGATAAATTTTGTGGATTAAAAATCATAAAAATATCTCAACGCGTTCACGTTTTATACGTATTTTAGCGTTCTCATCGGATTTGAGCGTTTCAGCTTGAAATGCGTGTTTTTAACATAATTTGATGTTTTGACGATTTCTAGTGGTTTGCGGACTTAGAAATTTTTTTAAAATTCTTATTTTTTGGTTTTTATGTTTTACATTACATTACATTAAAAATATTTTTATTTAATTATCTTAAAATTTTGCGAAATAATTGATAATTTATTTATGAAATATCAAAATACCAGATAATTCAAATATCAATATTTTTGAAAATTTTCTTTTGTATGTTGTTTAGACTACCTTTACATGAATTATCTTGAAATTTACAAAATTCTATCTACACGGGTTGAAAAGTTACAGAACGATAAAAAATGAATTTTTAGAATTTCATATTTACCTAATTCCTCTAATTTTAACATTTTTTAAAAATTTCTTAAACAGGGTTAATAAGAATATTTAGTTAAATTTTGTGGTTTAAAAATCATGAAAATATCTCAACGCGTTCACGTTTTATACGTAGTTTAACGTTCTCATCGGTTTTGAGCGTTTCAGCATAAAATACGTGTTTTTAACATAATTTGATGTTTTGACGATTTCTAGTGGTTTGCGGACTTAGAAATTTTTTTAAAATTCTTATTTTTTGGTTTTTATGTTATAACATTACATTACATACAAAAAAATTTTATTTAATTTTCTTGAAATTTTGCGAAGTAATTGATTATTTATGAAATATCAAAATACAAGATAATTCAAATATCATTATTTTTGAAAATTTCCTTTTGTATGTTGTTTAGACTACTTTTACATGATTTATCGTAAAATTTACAAAATTCTATCTACACGGGTTGAAAAGTTGCAGAGCGATAAAATATGAATTTTTAGAATTTCATATTTACCTAATTCCTCTAATTTTAACATTTTTTAAAAATTTCTTAGACAGGGTTAATAAGGATATTTAGATAAATTTTGTGTTTCAAAAATCATGAAAATATCTCAACGCATTCACGTTTTATACGTATTTTAGCGTTCTCATCGGATTTGAGCGTTTCAGCTTGAAATACGTGTTTTTAACATAATTTGATGTTTTGACGATTTCTAGTGGTTTGCGGACTTAGAAATTTTTTTTTAAATTCTTATTTTTTGGTTTTTATGTTTTGCATTACATTACATAAAAAATATATTTATTTAATTATCTTGATATTTTGCGAAATAATTGATAATTTATTTATGAAATACCAAAATACCAGATAATTCAAATATCATTATTTTTGAAAATTTTCTTTTGTATGTTGTTTAGACTACTTTTACATGATTTATCGTGAAATTTACAAAATTCTATCTACACGGGTTGAAAAGTTACAGAACGATAAAAAATGAATTTTTAGAATTTCATATTTACCTAATTGCTCTAATTTTAACATTTTTTTAAAATTTCTTAAACAGGGTTAATAAGGATATTTAGATAAATTTTGTGGTCCAAAAATCATGAAAATATCTCAACGCGTTCACGTTTTATACGTATTTTAGCGTTCTCATCGGATTTGAGCGTTTCAGCTTGAAATACGTGTTTTTAACATAATTTGATGTTTTGACGATTTCTAGTGGTTTGCGGACTTAGAAATTTTTTTTAAATTCTTATTTTTTGGTTTTTATGTTACAACAATACATTACATACAAAAAAATTTTATTTAATTTTCTTGAAATTTTGCGAAGTAATTGATAATTTATTTATGAAATATCAAAATACAAGGTAATTCAAATATCATTATTTTTGAAAATTTTCTCTTGTATGTTGTTTAGACTACTTTTACATGATTTATCGTAAAATTTACAAAATTCTATCTACACGTTTTGAAAAGTTACAGAACGATAAAAAATGAACTTTTAGAATTTCATATTTACCTAATTCCTCTAATTTTAACATTTTTTAAAAATTTCTTAGACAGGGTTAATAAGGATATTTAGATAAATTTTGTGGTCCAAAAATCATGAAAATATCTCAACGCGTTCACGTTTTATACGTATTTTAGCGTTTTCATCGGATTTAAGCGTTTCAGCTTGAAATACGTGTTTTTAACATAATTTGATGTTTTGACGATTTCTAGTAGTTTGCGGACTTAGAAATTTTTTTTAAATTCTTATTTTTTGGTTTTTATGTTTTACATTACATTACATAAAAAATATTTTTATTTAATTATCTTGATATTTTGCGAAATAATTGATAATTTATTTATGAAATATCAAAATACCAGATAATTCAAATACCACTATTTTTGAAAATTTTCTTTTGTATGTTGTTTAGACTACTTTTACATGATTTATCGTGAAATTTACAAAATTCTATCTACACGGGTTGAAAAGTTACAGAACGATAAAAAATGAATTTTTAGAATTTCATATTTAACTAATTCCTCTAATTTTAACATTTTTTAAAAATTTCTTAAACAGGGTTAATAAACAGGGTTAATAAGGATATTTAGATAAATTTTGTGGTCCAAAAATCATGAAAATATCTCAACGCGTTCACATTTTATACGTATTTTAGCGTTCACATCGGATTTGAGCGTTTCAGCTCTAAATACGTGTTTTAACATAATTTGATGTTTTGAAGATTTCTAGTGGTTTGCGGACTTAGAAATTTTTTTTAAATTCTTATTTTTTGGTTTTTATGTTTTACATTACATTACATAAAAAATATTTTTATTTAATTTTATTGAAAGTTTGCGAAATAATTGATAATTTATTTATGAAATACCAAAATACCAGATAATTTAAATATCATTATTTTTGAAAATTTTCTTTTGTATGTTGTTTAGACTACTTTTTTATGATTTATCGTGAAATTTACAAAATTCTATCTACACGGGTTGAAAAGTTACAGAACGATAAAAAATGAATTTTTAGAATTTCATATTTACCTAATTGCTCTAATTTTAATATTTTTAAAAATTTCTTAAACAGGGTTAATAAGGATATTTAGATTAATTTTGTGGTCCAAAAATCATGAAAATATCTCAACGCGTTCACGTTTTATACGTATTTTAGCGTTCTCATCGGATTTGAGCGTTTCAGCTTGAAATACGTGTTTTTAACATAATTTGATGTTTTGACGATTTCTAGTGGTTTGCGGACTTAGAAATTTTTTTTAAATTCTTATTTTTTGGTTTTTATGTTTTACATTACATTACATAAAAATATTTTTATTTAATTATCTTGAAATTTTGCGAAATAATTGATAATAATTTATTTATGAAATACCAAAATACCAGATAATTCAAATATCATTATTTTTGAAAATTTTCTTTTTTATGTTGTTTAGACTACTTTTACACGATTTATCGTAAAATTTACAAAATTCTATCTACACGGGTTGAAAAGTTACAGAACGATAAAAAATGAACTTTTAGAATTTCATATTTACCTAATTCCTCTAATTTTAACATTTTTAAAAAATTTCTTAAACAGGGTTAATAAGAATATTTAGATAAATTTTGTGGATTAAAAATCATAAAAATATCTCAACGCGTTCACGTTTTATACGTATTTTAGCGTTCTCATCGGATTTGAGCGTTTCAGCTTGAAATGCGTGTTTTTAACATAATTTGATGTTTTGACGATTTCTAGTGGTTTGCGGACTTAGAAATTTTTTTAAAATTCTTATTTTTTGGTTTTTATGTTTTACATTACATTACATTAAAAATATTTTTATTTAATTATCTTAAAATTTTGCGAAATAATTGATAATTTATTTATGAAATATCAAAATACCAGATAATTCAAATATCAATATTTTTGAAAATTTTCTTTTGTATGTTGTTTAGACTACCTTTACATGAATTATCTTGAAATTTACAAAATTCTATCTACACGGGTTGAAAAGTTACAGAACGATAAAAAATGAATTTTTAGAATTTCATATTTACCTAATTCCTCTAATTTTAACATTTTTTAAAAATTTCTTAAACAGGGTTAATAAGAATATTTAGTTAAATTTTGTGGTTTAAAAATCATGAAAATATCTCAACGCGTTCACGTTTTATACGTAGTTTAACGTTCTCATCGGTTTTGAGCGTTTCAGCATAAAATACGTGTTTTTAACATAATTTGATGTTTTGACGATTTCTAGTGGTTTGCGGACTTAGAAATTTTTTTAAAATTCTTATTTTTTGGTTTTTATGTTATAACATTACATTACATACAAAAAAATTTTATTTAATTTTCTTGAAATTTTGCGAAGTAATTGATTATTTATGAAATATCAAAATACAAGATAATTCAAATATCATTATTTTTGAAAATTTCCTTTTGTATGTTGTTTAGACTACTTTTACATGATTTATCGTAAAATTTACAAAATTCTATCTACACGGGTTGAAAAGTTGCAGAGCGATAAAATATGAATTTTTAGAATTTCATATTTACCTAATTCCTCTAATTTTAACATTTTTTAAAAATTTCTTAGACAGGGTTAATAAGGATATTTAGATAAATTTTGTGTTTCAAAAATCATGAAAATATCTCAACGCATTCACGTTTTATACGTATTTTAGCGTTCTCATCGGATTTGAGCGTTTCAGCTTGAAATACGTGTTTTTAACATAATTTGATGTTTTGACGATTTCTAGTGGTTTGCGGACTTAGAAATTTTTTTTTAAATTCTTATTTTTTGGTTTTTATGTTTTGCATTACATTACATAAAAAATATATTTATTTAATTATCTTGATATTTTGCGAAATAATTGATAATTTATTTATGAAATACCAAAATACCAGATAATTCAAATATCATTATTTTTGAAAATTTTCTTTTGTATGTTGTTTAGACTACTTTTACATGATTTATCGTGAAATTTACAAAATTCTATCTACACGGGTTGAAAAGTTACAGAACGATAAAAAATGAATTTTTAGAATTTCATATTTACCTAATTGCTCTAATTTTAACATTTTTTTAAAATTTCTTAAACAGGGTTAATAAGGATATTTAGATAAATTTTGTGGTCCAAAAATCATGAAAATATCTCAACGCGTTCACGTTTTATACGTATTTTAGCGTTCTCATCGGATTTGAGCGTTTCAGCTTGAAATACGTGTTTTTAACATAATTTGATGTTTTGACGATTTCTAGTGGTTTGCGGACTTAGAAATTTTTTTTAAATTCTTATTTTTTGGTTTTTATGTTACAACAATACATTACATACAAAAAAATTTTATTTAATTTTCTTGAAATTTTGCGAAGTAATTGATAATTTATTTATGAAATATCAAAATACAAGGTAATTCAAATATCATTATTTTTGAAAATTTTCTCTTGTATGTTGTTTAGACTACTTTTACATGATTTATCGTAAAATTTACAAAATTCTATCTACACGTTTTGAAAAGTTACAGAACGATAAAAAATGAACTTTTAGAATTTCATATTTACCTAATTCCTCTAATTTTAACATTTTTTAAAAATTTCTTAGACAGGGTTAATAAGGATATTTAGATAAATTTTGTGGTCCAAAAATCATGAAAATATCTCAACGCGTTCACGTTTTATACGTATTTTAGCGTTTTCATCGGATTTAAGCGTTTCAGCTTGAAATACGTGTTTTTAACATAATTTGATGTTTTGACGATTTCTAGTAGTTTGCGGACTTAGAAATTTTTTTTAAATTCTTATTTTTTGGTTTTTATGTTTTACATTACATTACATAAAAAATATTTTTATTTAATTATCTTGATATTTTGCGAAATAATTGATAATTTATTTATGAAATATCAAAATACCAGATAATTCAAATACCACTATTTTTGAAAATTTTCTTTTGTATGTTGTTTAGACTACTTTTACATGATTTATCGTGAAATTTACAAAATTCTATCTACACGGGTTGAAAAGTTACAGAACGATAAAAAATGAATTTTTAGAATTTCATATTTAACTAATTCCTCTAATTTTAACATTTTTTAAAAATTTCTTAAACAGGGTTAATAAACAGGGTTAATAAGGATATTTAGATAAATTTTGTGGTCCAAAAATCATGAAAATATCTCAACGCGTTCACATTTTATACGTATTTTAGCGTTCACATCGGATTTGAGCGTTTCAGCTCTAAATACGTGTTTTAACATAATTTGATGTTTTGAAGATTTCTAGTGGTTTGCGGACTTAGAAATTTTTTTTAAATTCTTATTTTTTGGTTTTTATGTTTTACATTACATTACATAAAAAATATTTTTATTTAATTTTATTGAAAGTTTGCGAAATAATTGATAATTTATTTATGAAATACCAAAATACCAGATAATTTAAATATCATTATTTTTGAAAATTTTCTTTTGTATGTTGTTTAGACTACTTTTTTATGATTTATCGTGAAATTTACAAAATTCTATCTACACGGGTTGAAAAGTTACAGAACGATAAAAAATGAATTTTTAGAATTTCATATTTACCTAATTGCTCTAATTTTAATATTTTTAAAAATTTCTTAAACAGGGTTAATAAGGATATTTAGATTAATTTTGTGGTCCAAAAATCATGAAAATATCTCAACGCGTTCACGTTTTATACGTATTTTAGCGTTCTCATCGGATTTGAGCGTTTCAGCTTGAAATACGTGTTTTTAACATAATTTGATGTTTTGACGATTTCTAGTGGTTTGCGGACTTAGAAATTTTTTTTAAATTCTTATTTTTTGGTTTTTATGTTTTACATTACATTACATAAAAATATTTTTATTTAATTATCTTGAAATTTTGCGAAATAATTGATAATAATTTATTTATGAAATACCAAAATACCAGATAATTCAAATATCATTATTTTTGAAAATTTTCTTTTTTATGTTGTTTAGACTACTTTTACACGATTTATCGTAAAATTTACAAAATTCTATCTACACGGGTTGAAAAGTTACAGAACGATAAAAAATGAACTTTTAGAATTTCATATTTACCTAATTCCTCTAATTTTAACATTTTTAAAAAATTTCTTAAACAGGGTTAATAAGAATATTTAGATAAATTTTGTGGATTAAAAATCATAAAAATATCTCAACGCGTTCACGTTTTATACGTATTTTAGCGTTCTCATCGGATTTGAGCGTTTCAGCTTGAAATGCGTGTTTTTAACATAATTTGATGTTTTGACGATTTCTAGTGGTTTGCGGACTTAGAAATTTTTTTAAAATTTTTATTTTTTGGTTTTTATGTTTTACATTACATTACATTAAAAATATTTTTATTTAATTATCTTAAAATTTTGCGAAATAATTGATAATTTATTTATGAAATATCAAAATACCAGATAATTCAAATATCAATATTTTTGAAAATTTTCTTTTGTATGTTGTTTAGACTACCTTTACATGAATTATCTTGAAATTTACAAAATTCTATCTACACGGGTTGAAAAGTTACAGAACGATAAAAAATGAATTTTTAGAATTTCATATTTACCTAATTCCTCTAATTTTAACATTTTTTAAAAATTTCTTAAACAGGGTTAATAAGAATATTTAGTTAAATTTTGTGGTTTAAAAATCATGAAAATATCTCAACGCGTTCACGTTTTATACGTAGTTTAACGTTCTCATCGGTTTTGAGCGTTTCAGCATAAAATACGTGTTTTTAACATAATTTGATGTTTTGACGATTTCTAGTGGTTTGCGGACTTAGAAATTTTTTTAAAATTCTTATTTTTTGGTTTTTATGTTATAACATTACATTACATACAAAAAAATTTTATTTAATTTTCTTGAAATTTTGCGAAGTAATTGATAATTTATTTATGAAATATCAAAATACAAGATAATTCAAATATCATTATTTTTGAAAATTTCCTTTTGTATGTTGTTTAGACTACTTTTACATGATTTATCGTAAAATTTACAAAATTCTATCTACACGGGTTGAAAAGTTGCAGAGCGATAAAATATGAATTTTTAGAATTTCATATTTACCTAATTCCTCTAATTTTAACATTTTTTAAAAATTTCTTAGACAGGGTTAATAAGGATATTTAGATAAATTTTGTGTTTCAAAAATCATGAAAATATCTCAACGCATTCACGTTTTATACGTATTTTAGCGTTCTCATCGGATTTGAGCGTTTCAGCTTGAAATACGTGTTTTTAACATAATTTGATGTTTTGACGATTTCTAGTGGTTTGCGGACTTAGAAATTTTTTTTTAAATTCTTATTTTTTGGTTTTTATGTTTTGCATTACATTACATAAAAAATATATTTATTTAATTATCTTGATATTTTGCGAAATAATTGATAATTTATTTATGAAATACCAAAATACCAGATAATTCAAATATCATTATTTTTGAAAATTTTCTTTTGTATGTTGTTTAGACTACTTTTACATGATTTATCGTGAAATTTACAAAATTCTATCTACACGGGTTGAAAAGTTACAGAACGATAAAAAATGAATTTTTAGAATTTCATATTTACCTAATTGCTCTAATTTTAACATTTTTTTAAAATTTCTTAAACAGGGTTAATAAGGATATTTAGATAAATTTTGTGGTCCAAAAATCATGAAAATATCTCAACGCGTTCACGTTTTATACGTATTTTAGCGTTCTCATCGGATTTGAGCGTTTCAGCTTGAAATACGTGTTTTTAACATAATTTGATGTTTTGACGATTTCTAGTGGTTTGCGGACTTAGAAATTTTTTTTAAATTCTTATTTTTTGGTTTTTATGTTACAACAATACATTACATACAAAAAAATTTTATTTAATTTTCTTGAAATTTTGCGAAGTAATTGATAATTTATTTATGAAATATCAAAATTCAAGGTAATTCAAATATCATTATTTTTGAAAATTTTCTCTTGTATGTTGTTTAGACTACTTTTACATGATTTATCGTAAAATTTACAAAATTCTATCTACACGTTTTGAAAAGTTACAGAACGATAAAAAATGAACTTTTAGAATTTCATATTTACCTAATTCCTCTAATTTTAACATTTTTTAAAAATTTCTTAGACAGGGTTAATAAGGATATTTAGATAAATTTTGTGGTCCAAAAATCATGAAAATATCTCAACGCGTTCACGTTTTATACGTATTTTAGCGTTTTCATCGGATTTAAGCGTTTCAGCTTGAAATACGTGTTTTTAACATAATTTGATGTTTTGACGATTTCTAGTAGTTTGCGGACTTAGAAATTTTTTTTAAATTCTTATTTTTTGGTTTTTATGTTTTACATTACATTACATAAAAAATATTTTTATTTAATTATCTTGATATTTTGCGAAATAATTGATAATTTATTTATGAAATATCAAAATACCAGATAATTCAAATACCACTATTTTTGAAAATTTTCTTTTGTATGTTGTTTAGACTACTTTTACATGATTTATCGTGAAATTTACAAAATTCTATCTACACGGGTTGAAAAGTTACAGAACGATAAAAAATGAATTTTTAGAATTTCATATTTACCTAATTCCTCTAATTTTAACATTTTTTAAAAATTTCTTAAACAGGGTTAATAAGGATATTTAGATAAATTTTGTGGTCCAAAAATCATGAAAATATCTCAACGCGTTCACATTTTATACGTATTTTAGCGTTCACATCGGATTTGAGCGTTTCAGCTCTAAATACGTGTTTTAACATAATTTGATGTTTTGAAGATTTCTAGTGGTTTGCGGACTTAGAAATTTTTTTTAAATTCTTATTTTTTGGTTTTTATGTTTTACATTACATTACATAAAAAATATTTTTATTTAATTTTATTGAAAGTTTGCGAAATAATTGATAATTTATTTATGAAATACCAAAATACCAGATAATTTAAATATCATTATTTTTGAAAATTTTCTTTTGTATGTTGTTTAGACTACTTTTTTATGATTTATCGTGAAATTTACAAAATTCTATCTACACGGGTTGAAAAGTTACAGAACGATAAAAAATGAATTTTTAGAATTTCATATTTACCTAATTGCTCTAATTTTAATAGTTTTAAAAAATTCTTAAACAGGGTTAATAAGGATATTTAGATTAATTTTGTGGTCCAAAAATCATGAAAATATCTCAACGCGTTCACGTTTTATACGTATTTTAGCGTTCTCATCGGATTTGAGCGTTTCAGCTTGAAATACGTGTTTTAACATAATTTGATGTTTTGACGATTTCTAGTGGTTTGCGGACTTAGAAATTTTTTTTAAATTCTTATTTTTTGGTTTTTATGTTTTACATTACATTACATAAAAATATTTTTATTTAATTATCTTGAAATTTTGCGAAATAATTGATAATAATTTATTTATGAAATACCAAAATACCAGATAATTCAAATATCATTATTTTTGAAAATTTTCTTTTTTATGTTGTTTAGACTACTTTTACACGATTTATCGTAAAATTTACAAAATTCTATCTACACGGGTTGAAAAGTTACAGAACGATAAAAAATGAACTTTTAGAATTTCATATTTACCTAATTCCTCTAATTTTAACATTTTTAAAAAATTTCTTAAACAGGGTTAATAAGAATATTTAGATAAATTTTGTGGATTAAAAATCATAAAAATATCTCAACGCGTTCACGTTTTATACGTATTTTAGCGTTCTCATCGGATTTGAGCGTTTCAGCTTGAAATGCGTGTTTTTAACATAATTTGATGTTTTGACGATTTCTAGTGGTTTGCGGACTTAGAAATTTTTTTAAAATTCTTATTTTTTGGTTTTTATGTTTTACATTACATTACATTAAAAATATTTTTATTTAATTATCTTAAAATTTTGCGAAATAATTGATAATTTATTTATGAAATATCAAAATACCAGATAATTAATCATACTCGGTGGCTGACTATATAATTTCTCCTTTAACACACCTAATTAACGAGTCCCTAATCAGCGGTGTATTTCCATACCAGTTAAAACTAGCGAAAGTTATTCCAGTACATAAAAAAGGGGACAAACATAAAATTGAAAATTACCGCCCTATTTCACTTCTACCTGCGTTTTCAAAAATATTTGAAAAGGTCATGTACTCTCGATTAATTAAATTCATTGCTCTAAATAGAATTCTAACCCCATGTCAGTTTGGTTTTACAAAACAAAAATCTACTGAACATGCGCTTTTCTTTAGTCTCTGTAGTATACTTCAACATCTTGATAATAAAAAATATACAGCAAGTATTTACTTTGATTTATCAAAAGCATTTGATACAATTAATCACAGTACTCTATTGGAAAAACTTGACTCCTACGGCATTAGAGGCAATGCTTCATCATGGATAACATCCTATTTAAACGGTAGATCTCAAGTTGTGTGCATTAACATCGACGGACAGAAATACACATCCGATCGTAGCGCCCTTTGTTTTGGTGTACCGCAGGGTAGTGTATTAGGCCCTTTACTCTTCCTTCTGTATATTAATGACCTTCCCTTATCCTTTGATAATGCTGATGTGTGCCTTTTTGCAGACGATACTTCCCTTATAGTTGCGGCGGATTCAATCGCTGATCTGAATATCAAAATTCAAGAATGTGTTAACCGTATGTCATCATGGTGTAATTCTAATGGTGTCTTCCTCAACGCCAATAAAACTAAGTTAATTCAGTTTTTATTAAGAGGTAATAATTTCGGTACTTCGGCGTTTGTTGGTAATTCAACTATAAGTCCAGTTACATCAACTAAAGTTCTGGGTTTAAATGTTGAATACAATTTTGCTTGGATGGAACATACACAACAACTTACTAAAACTCTATGTTCGACTTGTTACGTCATAAGACACTTGCGTATCCATGTCAGTCCACATATAGTTAAAATATACTATTATGCTTATGTTTATAGCAAATTATCCTACTGTATCATTTGCTGGGGTTCTGCTGTTCACGCGCTTAATGTTTTTAAAACTCAAAAAATGATATTAAGAGCTATGGTTGGTGCTTGTTCACGATCATCGTGCAGAAGTATTTTTAAAGATCTCCAACTTCTTACGTTACCCTCAATATATATCTACCAGTGTGCCTTGTTTATTAAAAAAAATCCTGACCTGTTCCCTACCAATAAATCTCAGGGTTCTTATAACACTAGAAAAGCCAATGAGATTTACATTCCTAAGCACAGAACACAAAACTTCCACAATAATGTGTCCTACATGCCCATTAAGATTTTCAATCACTTACCTGAGAGAATTAAATCTATAACCAATATTATTTCTTTTTCTCGTGAAGTTAAGATCACCCTGATAAATAATTGTTTTTACTCTATACATGAATTTTTAAATTGCAACACACTATAATGTTTTAGGTTGTATTTTTTTTTTTTAATATGTTTTTTTCTCTTCTGTATTGTTTTGACGTGCCATGTGTCTTTTTTGTACTGTTTTTGGCAATAAATAAATTCTAAATTCAATTCAAATTCAAATTCAAATTCAAATTCAAATTCAAATATCAATATTTTTGAAAATTTTCTTTTGTATGTTGTTTAGACTACCTTTACATGAATTATCTTGAAATTTACAAAATTCTATCTACACGGGTTGAAAAGTTACAGAACGATAAAAAATGAATTTTTAGAATTTCATATTTACCTAATTCCTCTAATTTTAACATTTTTTAAAAATTTCTTAAACAGGGTTAATAAGAATATTTAGTTAAATTTTGTGGTTTAAAAATCATGAAAATATCTCAACGCGTTCACGTTTTATACGTAGTTTAACGTTCTCATCGGTTTTGAGCGTTTCAGCATAAAATACGTGTTTTTAACATAATTTCATGTTTTGACGATTTCTAGTGGTTTGCGGACTTAGAAATTTTTTTAAAATTCTTATTTTTTGGTTTTTATGTTATAACATTACATTACATACAAAAAAATTTTATTTAATTTTCTTGAAATTTTGCGAAGTAATTGATAATTTATTTATGAAATATCAAAATACAAGATAATTCAAATATCATTATTTTTGAAAATTTCCTTTTGTATGTTGTTTAGACTACTTTTACATGATTTATCGTAAAATTTACAAAATTCTATCTACACGGGTTGAAAAGTTGCAGAGCGATAAAATATGAATTTTTAGAATTTCATATTTACCTAATTCCTCTAATTTTAACATTTTTTAAAAATTTCTTAGACAGGGTTAATAAGGATATTTAGATAAATTTTGTGTTTCAAAAATCATGAAAATATCTCAACGCATTCACGTTTTATACGTATTTTAGCGTTCTCATCGGATTTGAGCGTTTCAGCTTGAAATACGTGTTTTTAACATAATTTGATGTTTTGACGATTTCTAGTGGTTTGCGGACTTAGAAATTTTTTTTTAAATTCTTATTTTTTGGTTTTTATGTTTTGCATTACATTACATAAAAAATATATTTATTTAATTATCTTGATATTTTGCGAAATAATTGATAATTTATTTATGAAATACCAAAATACCAGATAATTCAAATATCATTATTTTTGAAAATTTTCTTTTGTATGTTGTTTAGACTACTTTTACATGATTTATCGTGAAATTTACAAAATTCTATCTACACGGGTTGAAAAGTTACAGAACGATAAAAAATGAATTTTTAGAATTTCATATTTACCTAATTGCTCTAATTTTAACATTTTTTTAAAATTTCTTAAACAGGGTTAATAAGGATATTTAGATAAATTTTGTGGTCCAAAAATCATGAAAATATCTCAACGCGTTCACGTTTTATACGTATTTTAGCGTTCTCATCGGATTTGAGCGTTTCAGCTTGAAATACGTGTTTTTAACATAATTTGATGTTTTGACGATTTCTAGTGGTTTGCGGACTTAGAAATTTTTTTTAAATTCTTATTTTTTGGTTTTTATGTTACAACAATACATTACATACAAAAAAAATTTATTTAATTTTCTTGAAATTTTGCGAAGTAATTGATAATTTATTTATGAAATATCAAAATACAAGGTAATTCAAATATCATTATTTTTGAAAATTTTCTCTTGTATGTTGTTTAGACTACTTTTACATGATTTATCGTAAAATTTACAAAATTCTATCTACACGTTTTGAAAAGTTACAGAACGATAAAAAATGAACTTTTAGAATTTCATATTTACCTAATTCCTCTAATTTTAACATTTTTTAAAAATTTCTTAGACAGGGTTAATAAGGATATTTAGATAAATTTTGTGGTCCAAAAATCATGAAAATATCTCAACGCGTTCACGTTTTATACGTATTTTAGCGTTTTCATCGGATTTAAGCGTTTCAGCTTGAAATACGTGTTTTTAACATAATTTGATGTTTTGACGATTTCTAGTGGTTTGCGGACTTAGAAATTTTTTTAAAATTCTTATTTTTTGGTTTTTATGTTTTACATTACATTACATTAAAAATATTTTTATTTAATTATCTTAAAATTTTGCGAAATAATTGATAATTTATTTATGAAATATCAAAATACCAGATAATTCAAATATCAATATTTTTGAAAATTTTCTTTTGTATGTTGTTTAGACTACCTTTACATGAATTATCTTGAAATTTACAAAATTCTATCTACACGGGTTGAAAAGTTACAGAACGATAAAAAATGAATTTTTAGAATTTCATATTTACCTAATTCCTCTAATTTTAACATTTTTTAAAAATTTCTTAAACAGGGTTAATAAGAATATTTGGTTAAATTTTGTGGTTTAAAAATCATGAAAATATCTCAACGCGTTCACGTTTTATACGTAGTTTAACGTTCTCATCGGTTTTGAGCGTTTCAGCATAAAATACGTGTTTTTAACATAATTTGATGTTTTGACGATTTCTAGTGGTTTGCGGACTTAGAAATTTTTTTAAAATTCTTATTTTTTGGTTTTTATGTTATAACATTACATTACATACAAAAAAATTTTATTTAATTTTCTTGAAATTTTGCGAAGTAATTGATAATTTATTTATGAAATATCAAAATACAAGGTAATTCAAATATCATTATTTTTGAAAATTTTCTCTTGTATGTTGTTTAGACTACTTTTACATGATTTATCGTAAAATTTACAAAATTCTATCTACACGTTTTGAAAAGTTACAGAACGATAAAAAATGAACTTTTAGAATTTCATATTTACCTAATTCCTCTAATTTTAACATTTTTTAAAAATTTCTTAGACAGGGTTAATAAGGATATTTAGATAAATTTTGTGGTCCAAAAATCATGAAAATATCTCAACGCGTTCACGTTTTATACGTATTTTAGCGTTTTCATCGGATTTAAGCGTTTCAGCTTGAAATACGTGTTTTTAACATAATTTGATGTTTTGACGATTTCTAGTGGTTTGCGGACTTTGAAATTTTTTTAAAATTCTTATTTTTTGGTTTTTATGTTTTACATTACATTACATTAAAAATATTTTTATTTAATTATCTTAAAATTTTGCGAAATAATTGATAATTTATTTATGAAATATCAAAATACCAGATAATTCAAATATCAATATTTTTGAAAATTTTCTTTTGTATGTTGTTTAGACTACCTTTACATGAATTATCTTGAAATTTACAAAATTCTATCTACACGGGTTGAAAAGTTACAGAACGATAAAAAATGAATTTTTAGAATTTCATATTTACCTAATTCCTCTAATTTTAACATTTTTTAAAAATTTCTTAAACAGGGTTAATAAGAATATTTAGTTAAATTTTGTGGTTTAAAAATCATGAAAATATCTCAACGCGTTCACGTTTTATACGTAGTTTAACGTTCTCATCGGTTTTGAGCGTTTCAGCATAAAATACGTGTTTTTAACATAATTTGATGTTTTGACGATTTCTAGTGGTTTGCGGACTTAGAAATTTTTTTAAAATTCTTATTTTTTGGTTTTTATGTTATAACATTACATTACATACAAAAAAATTTTATTTAATTTTCTTGAAATTTTGCGAAGTAATTGATAATTTATTTATGAAATATCAAAATACAAGATAATTCAAATATCATTATTTTTGAAAATTTCCTTTTGTATGTTGTTTAGACTACTTTTACATGATTTATCGTAAAATTTACAAAATTCTATCTACACGGGTTGAAAAGTTGCAGAGCGATAAAATATGAATTTTTAGAATTTCATATTTACCTAATTCCTCTAATTTTAACATTTTTTAAAAATTTCTTAGACAGGGTTAATAAGGATATTTAGATAAATTTTGTGTTTCAAAAATCATGAAAATATCTCAACGCATTCACGTTTTATACGTATTTTAGCGTTCTCATCGGATTTGAGCGTTTCAGCTTGAAATACGTGTTTTTAACATAATTTGATGTTTTGACGATTTCTAGTGGTTTGCGGACTTAGAAATTTTTTTTTAAATTCTTATTTTTTGGTTTTTATGTTTTGCATTACATTACATAAAAAATATATTTATTTAATTATCTTGATATTTTGCGAAATAATTTATAATTTATTTATGAAATACCAAAATACCAGATAATTCAAATATCATTATTTTTGAAAATTTTCTTTTGTATGTTGTTTAGACTACTTTTACATGATTTATCGTGAAATTTACAAAATTCTATCTACACGGGTTGAAAAGTTACAGAACGATAAAAAATGAATTTTTAGAATTTCATATTTACCTAATTGCTCTAATTTTAACATTTTTTTAAAATTTCTTAAACAGGGTTAATAAGGATATTTAGATAAATTTTGTGGTCCAAAAATCATGAAAATATCTCAACGCGTTCACGTTTTATACGTATTTTAGCGTTCTCATCGGATTTGAGCGTTTCAGCTTGAAATACGTGTTTTTAACATAATTTGATGTTTTGACGATTTCTAGTGGTTTGCGGACTTAGAAATTTTTTTTAAATTCTTATTTTTTGGTTTTTATGTTACAACAATACATTACATACAAAAAAATTTTATTTAATTTTCTTGAAATTTTGCGAAGTAATTGATAATTTATTTATGAAATATCAAAATACAAGGTAATTCAAATATCATTATTTTTGAAAATTTTCTCTTGTATGTTGTTTAGACTACTTTTACATGATTTATCGTAAAATTTACAAAATTCTATCTACACGTTTTGAAAAGTTACAGAACGATAAAAAATGAACTTTTAGAATTTCATATTTACCTAATTCCTCTAATTTTAACATTTTTTAAAAATTTCTTAGACAGGGTTAATAAGGATATTTAGATAAATTTTGTGGTCCAAAAATCATGAAAATATCTCAACGCGTTCACGTTTTATACGTATTTTAGCGTTTTCATCGGATTTAAGCGTTTCAGCTTGAAATACGTGTTTTTAACATAATTTGATGTTTTGACGATTTCTAGTAGTTTGCGGACTTAGAAATTTTTTTTAAATTCTTATTTTTTGGTTTTTATGTTTTACATTACATTACATAAAAAATATTTTAATTTAATTATCTTGATATTTTGCGAAATAATTGATAATTTATTTATGAAATATCAAAATACCAGATAATTCAAATACCACTATTTTTGAAAATTTTCTTTTGTATGTTGTTTAGACTATTTTTACATGATTTATCGTGAAATTTACAAAATTCTATCTACACGGGTTGAAAAGTTACAGAACGATAAAAAATGAATTTTTAGAATTTCATATTTACCTAATTCCTCTAATTTTAACGATTTCTAGTAGTTTGCGGACTTAGAAATTTTTTTTAAATTCTTATTTTTTGGTTTTTATGTTTTACATTACATTACATAAAAAATATTTTTATTTAATTATCTTGATATTTTGCGAAATAATTGATAATTTATTTATGAAATATCAAAATACCAGATAATTCAAATACCACTATTTTTGAAAATTTTCTTTTGTATGTTGTTTAGACTACTTTTACATGATTTATCGTGAAATTTACAAAATTCTATCTACACGGGTTGAAAAGTTACAGAACGATAAAAAATGAATTTTTAGAATTTCATATTTACCTAATTCCTCTAATTTTAACATTTTTTAAAAATTTCTTAAACAGGGTTAATAAGGATATTTAGATAAATTTTTTGGTCCAAAAATCATGAAAATATCTCAACGCGTTCACATTTTATACGTATTTTAGCGTTCACATCGGATTTGAGCGTTTCAGCTCTAAATACGTGTTTTTAACATAATTTGATGTTTTGAAGATTTCTAGTGGTTTGCGGACTTAGAAATTTTTTTTAAATTCTTATTTTTTGGTTTTTATGTTTTACATTACATTACATAAAAAATATTTTTATTTAATTTTATTGAAAGTTTGCGAAATAATTGATAATTTATTTATGAAATACCAAAATACCAGATAATTCAAATATCATTATTTTTGAAAATTTTCTTTTGTATGTTGTTTAGACTACTTTTTTATGATTTATCGTGAAATTTACAAAATTCTATCTACACGGGTTGAAAAGTTACAGAACGATAAAAAATGAATTTTTAGAATTTCATATTTACCTAATTCCTCTAATTTTAACATTTTAAAAAAATTTCTTAAACAGGGTTAATAAGAATATTTAGATAAATTTTGTGGTTTAAAAATCATGAAAATATCTCAACGCGTTCACGTTTTATACGTATTTTAGCGTTCTCATCGGATTTGAGCGTTTCAGCTTGAAATACGTGTTTTTAACATAATTTGATGTTTTGACGATTTCTAGTGGTTTGCGGACTTAGAAATTTTTTTTAAATTCTTATTTTTTGGTTTTTATGTTACAACATTACATTACATACAAAAAATTTTTATTTAATTTTCTTGAAATTTTGCGAAGTAATTGATAATTTATTTATGAAATATCAAAATACAAGATAATTCAAATATCATTATTTTTGAAAATTTCCTTTTGTATGTTGTTTAGACTACTTTTACATGATTTATCGTAAAATTTACAAAATTCTATCTACACGGGTTGAAAAGTTGCAGAGCGATAAAATATGAATTTTTAGAATTTCATATTTACCTAATTCCTCTAATTTTAACATTTTTTAAAAATTTCTTAGACAGGGTTAATAAGGATATTTAGATAAATTTTGTGGTCCAAAAATCATGAAAATATCTCAACGCGTTCACGTTTTATACGTATTTTAGCGTTTTCATCGGATTTGAGCGTTTCAGCTTGAAATACGTGTTTTTAACATAATTTGATGTTTTGACGATTTCTAGTAGTTTGCGGACTTAGAAATTTTTTTTAAATTCTTATTTTTTGGTTTTTATGTTTTACATTACATTACATAAAAAATATTTTTATTTAATTATCTTGATATTTTGCGAAATAATTGATAATTTATTTATGAAATATCAAAATACCAGATAATTCAAATACCACTATTTTTGAAAATTTTCTTTTGTATGTTGTTTAGACTACTTTTACATGATTTATCGTGAAATTTACAAAATTCTATCTACACGGGTTGAAAAGTTACAGAACGATAAAAAATGAATTTTTAGAATTTCATATTTACCTAATTGCTCTAATTTTAATATTTTTAAAAATTTCTTAAACAGGGTTAATAAGGATATTTAGATTAATTTTGTGGTCCAAAAATCATGAAAATATCTCAACGCGTTCACGTTTTATACGTATTTAACATTTTTTTAAAATTTCTTAAACAGGGTTAATAAAGATATTTAGATAAATTTTGTGGTCCAAAAATCATGAAAATATCTCAACGCGTTCACGTTTTATACGGTTTTTAGCGTTCTCATCGGATTTGAGCGTTTCAGCATAAAATACGTGTTTTTAACATAATTTGATGTTTTGACGATTTCTAGTGGTTTACGGACTTAGAAATTTTTTTAAAATTCTTATTTTTTGGTTTTTGTGTTATTACATTACATTACATACAAAAAAAATTTATTTAATTTTCTTTAAATTTTGCGAAATAATTGATAATTTATTTATGAAATATCAAAATACAAGATAATTCAAATATCATTATTTTTGAAAATTTTCTTTTTTATGTTGTTTAGACTACTTTTACATGATTTATCGTAAAATTTACAAAATTCTATCTACACGGGTTGAAAAGTTACAGAACGATAAAAAATGAACTTTTAGAATTTCATATTTACCTAATTCCTCTAATTTTAACATTTTAAAAAAATTTCTTAAACAGGGTTAATAAGAATATTTAGATAAATTTTGTGGTTTAAAAATCATGAAAATATCTCAACGCGTTCACGTTTTATACGTATTTTAGCGTTCTCATCGGATTTGAGCGTTTCAGCTTGAAATACGTGTTTTTAACATAATTTGATGTTTTGACGATTTCTAGTGGTTTGCGGACTTAGAAATTTTTTTTAAATTCTTATTTTTTGGTTTTTATGTTACAACATTACATTACATACAAAAAATTTTTATTTAATTTTCTTGAAATTTTGCGAAGTAATTGATAATTTATTTATGAAATATCAAAATACAAGATAATTCAAATATCATTATTTTTGAAAATTTTCTTTTGTATGTTGTTTAGACTACTTTTACATGATTTATCGTAAAATTTACAAAATTCTATCTACACGGGTTGAAAAGTTACAGAACGATAAAAAATGAACTTTTAGAATTTCATATTTACCTAATTCCTCTAATTTTAACATTTTTAAAAAATTTCTTAAACAGGGTTAATAAGAATATTTAGATAAATTTTGTGGATTAAAAATCATAAAAATATCTCAACGCGTTCACGTTTTATACGTATTTTAGCGTTCTCATCGGATTTGAGCGTTTCAGCTTGAAATGCGTGTTTTTAACATAATTTGATGTTTTGACGATTTCTAGTGGTTTGCGGACTTAGAAATTTTTTTTAAATTCTTATTTTTTGGTTTTTATGTTTTACATTACATTACATTAAAAATTTTTTTATTTAATTTTATTGAAAGTTTGCGAAATAATTGATAATTTATTTATGAAATACCAAAATACCAGATAATTCAAATATCATTATTTTTGAAAATTTTCTTTTGTATGTTGTTTAGACTACTTTTTTATGATTTATCGTGAAATTTACAAAATTCTATCTACACGGGTTGAAAAGTTACAGAACGATAAAAAATGAATTTTTAGAATTTCATATTTACCTAATTGCTCTAATTTTAATATTTTTAAAAATTTCTTAAACAGGGTTAATAAGGATATTTAGATTAATTTTGTGGTCCAAAAATCATGAAAATATCTCAACGCGTTCACGTTTTATACGTATTTTAGCGTTCTCATCGGATTTGAGCGTTTCAGCTTGAAATACGTGTTTTTAACATAATTTGATGTTTTGACGATTTCTAGTGGTTTGCGGACTTAGAAATTTTTTTTAAATTCTTATTTTTTGGTTTTTATGTTTTACATTACATTACATAAAAAATATTTTAATTTAATTATCTTGATATTTTGCGAAATAATTGATAATTTATTTATGAAATATCAAAATACCAGATAATTCAAATACCACTATTTTTGAAAATTTTCTTTTGTATGTTGTTTAGACTATTTTTACATGATTTATCGTGAAATTTACAAAATTCTATCTACACGGGTTGAAAAGTTACAGAACGATAAAA
Source organism: Agonum fuliginosum (assembly GCA_947534325.1). Taxonomy (NCBI): domain Eukaryota; kingdom Metazoa; phylum Arthropoda; class Insecta; order Coleoptera; family Carabidae; genus Agonum; species Agonum fuliginosum. Next base: position 4,997,485 of record OX384046.1, read on the forward strand.
AATGAATTTTTAGAATTTCATATTTACCTAATTCCTCTAATTTTAACGATTTCTAGTAGTTTGCGGACTTAGAAATTTTTTTTAAATTCTTATTTTTTGGTTTTTATGTTTTACATTACATTACATAAAAAATATTTTTATTTAATTATCTTGATATTTTGCGAAATAATTGATAATTTATTTATGAAATATCAAAATACCAGATAATTCAAATACCACTATTTTTGAAAATTTTCTTTTGTATGTTGTTTAGACTACTTTTACATGATTTATCGTGAAATTTACAAAATTCTATCTACACGGGTTGAAAAGTTACAGAACGATAAAAAATGAATTTTTAGAATTTCATATTTACCTAATTCCTCTAATTTTAACATTTTTTAAAAATTTCTTAAACAGGGTTAATAAGGATATTTAGATAAATTTTTTGGTCCAAAAATCATGAAAATATCTCAACGCGTTCACATTTTATACGTATTTTAGCGTTCACATCGGATTTGAGCGTTTCAGCTCTAAATACGTGTTTTTAACATAATTTGATGTTTTGAAGATTTCTAGTGGTTTGCGGACTTAGAAATTTTTTTTAAATTCTTATTTTTTGGTTTTTATGTTTTACATTACATTACATAAAAAATATTTTTATTTAATTTTATTGAAAGTTTGCGAAATAATTGATAATTTATTTATGAAATACCAAAATACCAGATAATTCAAATATCATTATTTTTGAAAATTTTCTTTTGTATGTTGTTTAGACTACTTTTTTATGATTTATCGTGAAATTTACAAAATTCTATCTACACGGGTTGAAAAGTTACAGAACGATAAAAAATGAATTTTTAGAATTTCATATTTACCTAATTCCTCTAATTTTAACATTTTAAAAAAATTTCTTAAACAGGGTTAATAAGAATATTTAGATAAATTTTGTGGTTTAAAAATCATGAAAATATCTCAACGCGTTCACGTTTTATACGTATTTTAGCGTTCTCATCGGATTTGAGCGTTTCAGCTTGAAATACGTGTTTTTAACATAATTTGATGTTTTGACGATTTCTAGTGGTTTGCGGACTTAGAAATTTTTTTTAAATTCTTATTTTTTGGTTTTTATGTTACAACATTACATTACATACAAAAAATTTTTATTTAATTTTCTTGAAATTTTGCGAAGTAATTGATAATTTATTTATGAAATATCAAAATACAAGATAATTCAAATATCATTATTTTTGAAAATTTCCTTTTGTATGTTGTTTAGACTACTTTTACATGATTTATCGTAAAATTTACAAAATTCTATCTACACGGGTTGAAAAGTTGCAGAGCGATAAAATATGAATTTTTAGAATTTCATATTTACCTAATTCCTCTAATTTTAACATTTTTTAAAAATTTCTTAGACAGGGTTAATAAGGATATTTAGATAAATTTTGTGGTCCAAAAATCATGAAAATATCTCAACGCGTTCACGTTTTATACGTATTTTAGCGTTTTCATCGGATTTGAGCGTTTCAGCTTGAAATACGTGTTTTTAACATAATTTGATGTTTTGACGATTTCTAGTAGTTTGCGGACTTAGAAATTTTTTTTAAATTCTTATTTTTTGGTTTTTATGTTTTACATTACATTACATAAAAAATATTTTTATTTAATTATCTTGATATTTTGCGAAATAATTGATAATTTATTTATGAAATATCAAAATACCAGATAATTCAAATACCACTATTTTTGAAAATTTTCTTTTGTATGTTGTTTAGACTACTTTTACATGATTTATCGTGAAATTTACAAAATTCTATCTACACGGGTTGAAAAGTTACAGAACGATAAAAAATGAATTTTTAGAATTTCATATTTACCTAATTGCTCTAATTTTAATATTTTTAAAAATTTCTTAAACAGGGTTAATAAGGATATTTAGATTAATTTTGTGGTCCAAAAATCATGAAAATATCTCAACGCGTTCACGTTTTATACGTATTTAACATTTTTTTAAAATTTCTTAAACAGGGTTAATAAAGATATTTAGATAAATTTTGTGGTCCAAAAATCATGAAAATATCTCAACGCGTTCACGTTTTATACGGTTTTTAGCGTTCTCATCGGATTTGAGCGTTTCAGCATAAAATACGTGTTTTTAACATAATTTGATGTTTTGACGATTTCTAGTGGTTTACGGACTTAGAAATTTTTTTAAAATTCTTATTTTTTGGTTTTTGTGTTATTACATTACATTACATACAAAAAAAATTTATTTAATTTTCTTTAAATTTTGCGAAATAATTGATAATTTATTTATGAAATATCAAAATACAAGATAATTCAAATATCATTATTTTTGAAAATTTTCTTTTTTATGTTGTTTAGACTACTTTTACATGATTTATCGTAAAATTTACAAAATTCTATCTACACGGGTTGAAAAGTTACAGAACGATAAAAAATGAACTTTTAGAATTTCATATTTACCTAATTCCTCTAATTTTAACATTTTAAAAAAATTTCTTAAACAGGGTTAATAAGAATATTTAGATAAATTTTGTGGTTTAAAAATCATGAAAATATCTCAACGCGTTCACGTTTTATACGTATTTTAGCGTTCTCATCGGATTTGAGCGTTTCAGCTTGAAATACGTGTTTTTAACATAATTTGATGTTTTGACGATTTCTAGTGGTTTGCGGACTTAGAAATTTTTTTTAAATTCTTATTTTTTGGTTTTTATGTTACAACATTACATTACATACAAAAAATTTTTATTTAATTTTCTTGAAATTTTGCGAAGTAATTGATAATTTATTTATGAAATATCAAAATACAAGATAATTCAAATATCATTATTTTTGAAAATTTTCTTTTGTATGTTGTTTAGACTACTTTTACATGATTTATCGTAAAATTTACAAAATTCTATCTACACGGGTTGAAAAGTTACAGAACGATAAAAAATGAACTTTTAGAATTTCATATTTACCTAATTCCTCTAATTTTAACATTTTTAAAAAATTTCTTAAACAGGGTTAATAAGAATATTTAGATAAATTTTGTGGATTAAAAATCATAAAAATATCTCAACGCGTTCACGTTTTATACGTATTTTAGCGTTCTCATCGGATTTGAGCGTTTCAGCTTGAAATGCGTGTTTTTAACATAATTTGATGTTTTGACGATTTCTAGTGGTTTGCGGACTTAGAAATTTTTTTTAAATTCTTATTTTTTGGTTTTTATGTTTTACATTACATTACATTAAAAATATTTTTATTTAATTTTATTGAAAGTTTGCGAAATAATTGATAATTTATTTATGAAATACCAAAATACCAGATAATTCAAATATCATTATTTTTGAAAATTTTCTTTTGTATGTTGTTTAGACTACTTTTTTATGATTTATCGTGAAATTTACAAAATTCTATCTACACGGGTTGAAAAGTTACAGAACGATAAAAAATGAATTTTTAGAATTTCATATTTACCTAATTGCTCTAATTTTAATATTTTTAAAAATTTCTTAAACAGGGTTAATAAGGATATTTAGATTAATTTTGTGGTCCAAAAATCATGAAAATATCTCAACGCGTTCACGTTTTATACGTATTTTAGCGTTCTCATCGGATTTGAGCGTTTCAGCTTGAAATACGTGTTTTTAACATAATTTGATGTTTTGACGATTTCTAGTGGTTTGCGGACTTAGAAATTTTTTTTAAATTCTTATTTTTTGGTTTTTATGTTACAACAATACATTACATACAAAAAAATTTTATTTAATTTTCTTGAAATTTTGCGAAGTAATTGATAATTTATTTATGAAATATCAAAATACAAGATAATTCAAATATCATTATTTTTGAAAATTTTCTCTTGTATGTTATTTAGACTACTTTTACATGATTTATCGTAAAATTTACAAAATTCTATCTACACGTTTTGAAAAGTTACAGAACGATAAAAAATGAACTTTTAGAATTTCATATTTACCTAATTCCTCTAATTTTAACATTTTTTAAAAATTTCTTAAACAGGGTTAGTAAGAATATTTAGATAAATTTTGTGGTTTAAAAATCATGAAAATATCTCAACGCGTTTACGTTTTATACGTATTTTAGCGTTCTCATCGGATTTAGCGTTTCAGCTTGAAATACGTGTTTTTAACATAATTTGATGTTTTGACGATTTCTAGTGGTTTGCGAACTTAGAAATTTTTTTTAAATTCTTATTTTTTGGTTTTTATGTTTTACATTACATTACATAAAAAATATTTTTATTAAATTTTCTTGAAATTTTGCGAAATAATTGATAATTTATTAATGAAATACCAAAATACCGGATAATTCAAATATCATTATTTTTGAAAATTTTCTTTTGTATGTTGTTTAGACTACTTTTTAATGATTTATCGTGAAATTTACAAAATTCTATCTACACGGGTTGAAAAGTTACAGAACGATAAAAAATGAATTTTTAGAATTTCATATTTACCTAATTGCTCTAATTTTAACATTTTAAAAAAATTTCTTAAACAGGGTTAATAAGGATATTTAGATAAATTTTGTGGTCCAAAAATCATGTAAATATATCAACGCGTTCACGTTTTATACGTATTTTAGCGTTTTCATCGGATTTAAGCGTTTCAGCTTGAAATACGTGTTTTAACATAATTTCATGTTTTGACGATTTCTAGTGGTTTGCGGACTTAGAAATTTTTGTTAAATTCTAATTTTTTGGTTTTTATGTTATTACATTACATTCCATAAAAAAATTTTAAATTTAATTTTCTTGAAATTTTGCGAAATAATTGATAATTTATTTATGAAATATCAAAATACAAGATAATTCAAATATCATTATTTTTGAAAATTTTCTTTTGTATGTATTTTAGACTACTTTTACATGATTTATCGTGAAATTTACAAAATTTTATCTGCACGGGTTGAAAAGTTACAGAGCGATAAAATATGAATTTTTAGAATTTCATATTTACCTAATTCCTCTAATTTTAACATTTTTTAAAAATTTCTTAAACAGGGTTAATAAGGATATTTAGATAAATTTTTTGGTCCAAAAATCATGAAAATATCTCAACGCGTTCACGTTTTATACGTATTTTAGCGTTTTCATCGGATTTGAGCGTTTCAGCTTGAAATACGTGTTTTTAACATAATTTGATGTTTTGACGATTTCTAGTAGTTTGCGGACTTAGAAATTTTTTTTAAATTCTTATTTTTTGGTTTTTATGTTTTACATTACATTACATAAAAAATATTTTTATTTAATTATCTTGATATTTTGCGAAATAATTGATAATTTATTTATGAAATATCAAAATACAAGATAATTCAAATATCATTATTTTTGAAAATTTTCTTTTGTATGTTGTTTAGACTACTTTTACATGATTTATCGTAAAATTTACAAAATTCTATCTACACGGGTTGAAAAGTTACAGAACGATAAAAAATGAACTTTTAGAATTTCATATTTACCTAATTCCTCTAATTTTAACATTTTTAAAAAATTTCTTAAACAGGGTTAATAAGAATATTTAGATAAATTTTGTGGATTAAAAATCATAAAAATATCTCAACGCGTTCACGTTTTATACGTATTTTAGCGTTCTCATCGGATTTGAGCGTTTCAGCTTGAAATGCGTGTTTTTAACATAATTTGATGTTTTGACGATTTCTAGTGGTTTGCGGACTTAGAAATTTTTTTTAAATTCTTATTTTTTGGTTTTTATGTTTTACATTACATTACATTAAAAATATTTTTATTTAATTATCTTAAAATTTTGCGAAATAATTGATAATTTATTTATGAAATATCAAAATACCAGATAATTCAAATATCAATATTTTTGAAAATTTTCTTTTGTATGTTGTTTAGACTACCTTTACATGAATTATCTTGAAATTTACAAAATTCTATCTACACGGGTTGAAAAGTTACAGAACGATAAAAAATGAATTTTTAGAATTTCATATTTACCTAATTCCTCTAATTTTAACATTTTTTAAAAATTTCTTAAACAGGGTTAATAAGAATATTTAGTTAAATTTTGTGGTTTAAAAATCATGAAAATATCTCAACGCGTTCACGTTTTATACGTAGTTTAACGTTCTCACCGGTTTTGAGCGTTTCAGCATAAAATACGTGTTTTTAACATAATTTGATGTTTTGACGATTTCTAGTGGTTTGCGGACTTAGAAATTTTTTTAAAATTCTTATTTTTACTTCCTTGTACGAAGTAAGGAAGTATTGTAATCGCGAAAAATTTCGGTTCTCAGATTTTGACGGAAATATCCGTTTTGACCTTTTCTGAATCCATTATGACTAGTTTCGACGTGACGTCTGTACGTACGTACGTACGTACGTACGGACGTATGTGTGTCGCATAACTCAAATACGGTTAGACGTAGAAAGTTGAAATTTTGTATTTAGGACTGTTATAGCATCTAGTTGTGCACCTCCTATTTTTGGTTTCAGTCTACAAACCGGAAGTAGTACTTTTTAAAAATATTTCGATAAATATTTAATTTTAGACAATTTTTTTTATTTTAAATGAAAGATTATGTGATTATTACCTACAATCGGTATTTTATAAATATTTTTGTATCTGCTATCAATTAAAAATAATTAAAGTATATATTTATAATTTATAGTATTTCGATATCTTGTAGTCCATGATCGATTAACATTTGTTACTACGTAAAATTTAAATGATTATGACATGACAGTGACAATAGTAAAATATGCTTTATATCTTCTTCTGCAGTTTAAATCAAATGACTAAAATATATTTGTGAGTATACTAGTATAATAAGTTAAAAGAATTTTTAATATTATTTTACATTTTAGTTATTAAGAAAAGTATGAACACACAAGGCGTACAAGGAAGTCATGTGGTGTCCACGTCAGATTTTTTGGTTTTTATGTTATAACATTACATTACATACAAAAAAATTTTATTTAATTATCTTGATATTTTGCGAAATAATTGATAATTTATTTATGAAATACCAAAATACCAGATAATTCAAATATCATTATTTTTGAAAATTTTCTCTTGTATGTTGTTTAGACTACTTTTACATGATTTATCGTAAAATTTACAAAATTCTATCTACACGTTTTGAAAAGTTACAGAACGATAAAAAATGAACTTTTAGAATTTCATATTTACCTAATTCCTCTAATTTTAACATTTTTTAAAAATTTCTTAAACAGGGTTAGTAAGAATATTTAGATAAATTTTGTGGTTTAAAAATCATGAAAATATCTCAACGCGTTTACGTTTTATACGTATTTTAGCGTTCTCATCGGATTTAGCGTTTCAGCTTGAAATACGTGTTTTTAACATAATTTGATGTTTTGACGATTTCTAGTGGTTTGCGGACTTAGAAATTTTTTTTAAATTCTTATTTTTTGGTTTTTATGTTTTACATTACATTACATAAAAAATATTTTTATTTAATTATCTTGATATTTTGCGAAATAATTGATAATTTATTTATGAAATATCAAAATACCAGATAATTCAAATACCACTATTTTTGAAAATTTTCTTTTGTATGTTGTTTAGACTACTTTTACATGATTTATCGTGAAATTTACAAAATTCTATCTACACGGGTTGAAAAGTTACAGAACGATAAAAAATAAATTTTTAGAATTTCATATTTACCTAATTCCTCTAATTTTAACATTTTTTAAAAATTTCTTAAACAGGGTTAATAAGGATATTTAGATAAATTTTGTGGTCCAAAAATCATGAAAATATCTCAACGCGTTCACATTTTATACGTATTTTAGCGTTCACATCGGATTTGAGCGTTTCAGCTCGAAATACGTGTTTTTAACATAATTTGATGTTTTGACGATTTCTAGGGGTTTGCGGACTTAGAATTTTTTTTAAATTCTAATTTTTTTGGTTTTTATGTTTTACATTACATTACATAAAAAATATTTTTATTAAATTTTCTTGAAATTTTGCGAAGTAATTGATAATTTATTTATGAAATATCAAAATACAAGATAATTCAAATATCATTATTTTTGAAAATTTTCTTTTGTGTGTTGTTTAGACTACTTTTACATGATTTATCGTAAAATTTACAAAATTCTATCTACACGTTTTGAAAAGTTACAGAACGATAAAAAATGAACTTTTAGAATTTCATATTTACCTAATTCCTCTAATTTTAACATTTTTTAAAAATTTCTTAAACAGGGTTAGTAAGAATATTTAGATAAATTTTGTGGTTTAAAAATCATGAAAATATCTCAACGCGTTTACGTTTTATACGTATTTTAGCGTTTTCATCGGATTTAGCGTTTCAGCTTGAAATACGTGTTTTTAACATAATTTGATGTTTTGACGATTTCTAGTGGTTTGCGGACTTAGAAATTTTTTTTAAATTCTTATTTTTTGGTTTTTATGTTTTACATTACATTACATAAAAAATATTTTTATTTAATTATCTTGATATTTTGCGAAATAATTGATAATTTATTTATGAAATATCAAAATACCAGATAATTCAAATACCACTATTTTTGAAAATTTTCTTTTGTATGTTGTTTAGACTACTTTTACATGATTTATCGTGAAATTTACAAAATTCTATCTACACGGGTTGAAAAGTTACAGAACGATAAAAAATAAATTTTTAGAATTTCATATTTACCTAATTCCTCTAATTTTAACATTTTTTAAAAATTTTTTAAACAGGGTTAATAAGGATATTTAGATAAATTTTGTGGTCCAAAAATCATGAAAATATCTCAACGCGTTCACATTTTATACGTATTTTAGCGTTCACATCGGATTTGAGCGTTTCAGCTCGAAATACGTGTTTTTAACATAATTTGATGTTTTGACGATTTCTAGGGGTTTGCGGACTTAGAATTTTTTTTAAATTCTAATTTTTTTGGTTTTTATGTTTTACATTACATTACATAAAAAATATTTTTATTAAATTTTCTTAAAATTTTGCGAAATAATTGATAATTTATTTATGAAATACCAAAATACCAGATAATTCAAATATCATTATTTTTGAAAATTTTCTTTTGTATGTTGTTTAGACTACTTTTACATGATTTATCGTAAAATTTACAAAATTCTATCTACACGGGTTGAAAAGTTACAGAACTATAAAAAATGAACTTTTAGAATTTCATATTTACCTAATTCCTCTAATTTTAACATTTTTAAAGAATTTCTTAAACAGGGTTAATAAGAATATTTAGATAAATTTTGTGGTTTAAAAATCATGAAAATATCTCAACGCGTTCACGTTTTATACGTATTTTAGCGTTCTCATCGGATTTAAGCGTTTCAGCTTGAAATGCGTGTTTTTAACATAATTTGATGTTTTGACGATTTCTAGTGGTTTGCGGACTTAGAAATTTTTTTAAAATTCTTATTTTTTGGTTTTTATGTTACAACATTACATTACATACAAAAATTTTTTATTTAAATTCTTGAAATTTTGCGAAGTAATTGATAATTTATTTATGAAATATCAAAATACAAGATAATTCAAATATCATTATTTTTGAAAATTTTCTTTTGTGTGTTGTTTAGACTACTTTTACATGATTTATCGTAAAATTTACAAAATTCTATTTACACGTTTTGAAAAGTTACAGAACGATAAAAAATGAATTTTTAGAATTTCATATTTACCTAATTGCTCTAATTTTAACATTTTTAAAAAATTTCTTAAACAGGGTTAATAAGGATATTTAGATAAATTTTTGTGGTCCAAAAATCATGTAAATATATCAACGCGTTCACGTTTTATACGTATTTTAGCGTTTTCATCGGATTTAAGCGTTTCAGCTTGAAATACGTGTTTTTAACATAATTTGATGTTTTGACGATTTCTAGTGGTTTGCGGACTTAGAAATTTTTTTAAAATTCTTATTTTTTGGTTTTTATGTTTTACATTACATTACATTAAAAATATTTTTATTTAATTATCTTAAAATTTTGCGAAATAATTGATAATTTATTTATGAAATATCAAAATACCAGATAATTCAAATATCAATATTTTTGAAAATTTTCTTTGTATGTTGTTTAGACTACCTTTACATGAATTATCTTGAAATTTACAAAATTCTATCTACACGGGTTGAAAAGTTACAGAACGATAAAAAATGAATTTTTAGAATTTCATATTTACCTAATTCCTCTAATTTTAACATTTTTTAAAAATTTCTTAAACAGGGTTAATAAGAATATTTAGTTAAATTTTGTGGTTTAAAAATCATGAAAATATCTCAACGCGTTCACGTTTTATACGTAGTTTAACGTTCTCATCGGTTTTGAGCGTTTCAGCATAAAATACGTGTTTTTAACATAATTTGATGTTTTGACGATTTCTAGAGGTTTGCGGACTTAGAAATTTTTTTAAAATTCTTATTTTTTGGTTTTTATGTTATAACATTACATTACATACAAAAAAAATTTATTTAATTTTCTTGAAATTTTGCGAAGTAATTGATAATTTATTTATGAAATATCAAAATACAAGATAATTCAAATATCATTATTTTTGAAAATTTCTTTTTGTATGTTGTTTAGACTACTTTTACATGATTTATCGTAAAATTTACAAAATTCTATCTACACGGGTTGAAAAGTTGCAGAGCGATAAAATATGAATTTTTAGAAATTCATATTTACCTAATTCCTCTAATTTTAACATTTTTTAAAAATTTCTTAGACAGGGTTAATAAGGATATTTAGATAAATTTTGTGTTACAAAAATCATGAAAATATCTCAACGCGTTCACGTTTTATACGTATTTTAGCGTTTTCATCGGATTTGAGCGTTTCAGCTTGAAATACGTGTTTTTAACATAATTTGATGTTTTGACGATTTCTAGTAATTTGCGGACTTAGAATTTTTTTTTAAATTCTTATTTTTTGGTTTTTATGTTTTACATTACATTACATAAAAAATATTTTTATTTAATTATCTTGATATTTTGCGAAATAATTGATAATTTATTTATGAAATATCAAAATACCAGATAATTCAAATACCACTATTTTTGAAAATTTTCTTTTGTATGTTGTTTAGACTACTTTTACATGATTTATCGTGAAATTTACAAAATTCTATCTACACGGGTTGAAAAGTTACAGAACGATAAAAAATGAATTTTTAGAATTTCATATTTACCTAATTCCTCTAATTTTACCATTTTTTAAAAATTTCTTAAACAGGGTTAATAAGGATATTTAGATAAATTTTGTGGTCCAAAAATCATGAAAATATCTCAACGCGTTCACATTTTATACGTATTTTAGCGTTCACATCGGATTTGAGCGTTTCAGCTCTAAATACGTGTTTTTAACATAATTTGATGTTTTGACGATTTCTAGTGGTTTGCGGACTTAGAAATTTTTTTTAAATTCTTATTTTTTGGTTTTTATGTTTTACATTACATTACATAAAAAATATTTTTATTTAATTTTATTGAAAGTTTGCGAAATAATTGATAATTTATTTATGAAATACTAAAATACCAGATAATTCAAATATCATTATTTTTGAAAATTTTCTTTTGTATGTTGTTTAGACTATTTTTTATGATTTATCGTGAAATTTACAAAATTCTATCTACACGGGTTGAAAAGTTACAGAACGATGAAAAATGAATTTTTAGAATTTCATATTTACCTAATTGCTCTAATTTTAATATTTTTAAAAATTTCTTAAACAGGGTTTAAGGATATTTAGATTAATTTTGTGGTCCAAAAATCATGAAAATATCTCAACGCGTTCACGTTTTATACGTATTTAACATTTTTTTTAAAATTTCTTAAACAGGGTTAATAAAGATATTTAGATAAATTTTGTGGTCCAAAAATCATGAAAATATCTCAACACGTTCACGTTTTATACGGTTTTTAGCGTTCTCATCGGATTTGAGCGTTTCAGCATAAAATACGTGTTTTTAACATAATTTGATGTTCTGACGATTTCTAGTGGTTTACGGACTTAGAAATTTTTTTAAAATTCTTATTTTTTGGTTTTTGTGTTATTACATTACATTACATACAAAAAAAATTTATTTAATTTTCTTTAAATTTTGCGAAATAATTGATAATTTATTTATGAAATATCAAAATACAAGATAATTCAAATATCATTATTTTTGAAAATTTTCTTTTTTATGTTGTTTAGACTACTTTTACATGATTTATCGTAAAATTTACAAAATTCTATCTACACGGGTTGAAAAGTTACAGAACGATAAAAAATGAACTTTTAGAATTTCATATTTACCTAATTCCTCTAATTTTAACATTTTAAAAAAATTTCTTAAACAGGGTTAATAAGAATATTTAGATAAATTTTGTGGTTTAAAAATCATGAAAATATCTCAACGCGATCACGTTTTATACGTATTTTAGCGTTCTCATCGGATTTGAGCGTTTCAGCTTGAAATACGTGTTTTTAACATAATTTGATGTTTTGCCGATTTCTAGTGGTTTGCGGACTTAGAAATTTTTTTTAAATTCTTATTTTTTGGTTTTTATGTTTTACATTACATTACATAAAAATATTTTTATTTAATTATCTTGAAATTTTGCGAAATAATTGATAATAATTTATTTATGAAATACCAAAATACCAGATAATTCAAATATCATTATTTTTGAAAATTTTCTTTTTTATGTTGTTTAGACTACTTTTACATGATTTATCGTAAAATTTACAAAATTCTATCTACACGGGTTGAAAAGTTACAGAACGATAAAAAATGAACTTTTAGAATTTCATATTTACCTAATTGCTCTAATTTTAACATTTTTTTAAAATTTCTTAAACAGGGTTAATAAGGATATTTAGATAAATTTTGTGGTCCAAAAATCATGAAAATATCTCAACGCGTTCACGTTTTATACGTATTTTAGCGTTCTCATCGGATTTGAGCGTTTCAGCTTGAAATACGTGTTTTTAACATAATTTGATGTTTTGACGATTTCTAGTGGTTTGCGGACTTAGAAATTTTTTTTAAATTCTTATTTTTTGGTTTTTATGTTACAACAATACATTACATACAAAAAATTTTTATTTAATTTTCTTGAAATTTTGCGAAGTAATTGATAATTTATTTATGAAATATCAAAATACAAGATAATTCAAATATCATTATTTTTGAAAATTTTCTCTTGTATGTTGTTTAGACTACTTTTACATGATTTATCGTAAAATTTACAAAATTCTATCTACACGTTTTGAAAAGTTACAGAACGATAAAAAATGAACTTTTAGAATTTCATATTTACCTAATTCCTCTAATTTTAACATTTTTTAAAAATTTCTTAAACAGGGTTAGTAAGAATATTTAGATAAATTTTGTGGTTTAAAAATCATGAAAATATCTCAACGCGTTTACGTTTTATACGTATTTTAGCGTTCTCATCGGATTTAGCGTTTCAGCTTGAAATACGTGTTTTTAACATAATTTGATGTTTTGACGAATTCTAGTGGTTTGCGGACTTAGAAATTTTTTTTAAATTCTTATTTTTTGGTTTTTATGTTTTACATTACATTACATAAAAAATATTTTTATTTAATTTTCTTGAAATTTTGCGAAATAATTGATAATTTATTAATGAAATACCAAAATACCGGATAATTCAAATATCATTATTTTTGAAAATTTTCTTTTGTATGTTGTTTAGACTACCTTTACATGAATTATCTTGAAATTTAAAAAATTCTATCTACACGGGTTAAAAAGTTACAGAACGATAAAAAATGAATTTTTAGAATTTCATATTTACCTAATTCCTCTAATTTTAACATTTTTTAAAAATTTCTTAAACAGGGTTAATAAGAATATTTAGTTAAATTTTGTGGTTTAAAAATCATGAAAATATCTCAACGCGTTCACGTTTTATACGTAGTTTAACGTTCTCATCGGTTTTTAGCGTTTCAGCATAAAATACGTGTTTTTAACATAATTTGATGTTTTGACGATTTCTAGTGGTTTGCGGACTTAGAAATTTTTTTAAAATTCTTATTTTTTGGTTTTTATGTTATAACATTACATTACATACAAAAAAAAATTTATTTAATTTTCTTGAAATTTTGCGAAGTAATTGATAATTTATTTATGAAGTATCAAAATACAAGATAATTCAAATATCATTATTTTTGAATATTTCTTTTTGTATGTTGTTTAGACTACTTTTACATGATTTATCGTAAAATTTACAAAATTCTATCTACACGGGTTGAAAAGTTGCAGAGCGATAAAATATGAATTTTTAGAATTTCATATTTACCTAATTCCTCTAATTTTAACATTTTTTAAAAATTTCTTAGACAGGGTTAATAAGGATATTTAGATAAATTTTGTGTTTCAAAAATCGTGAAAATATCTCAACGCATTCACGTTTTATACGTATTTTAGCTTTCTCATCGGATTTGAGCGTTTCAGCTTGAAATACGTGTTTTTAACATAATTTGATGTTTTGACGATTTCTAGTGGTTTGCGGACTTAGAAATTTTTTTTAATTTCTAATTTTTTGGTTTTTATGTTATTACATTACATTCCATAAAAAAATTTTAAATTTAATTTTCTTGAAATTTTGCGAAATAATTGATAATTTATTTATGAAATATCAAAATACCAGATAATTCAAATATCATTATTTTTGAAAATTTTCTTTTGTATGTATTTTAGACTACTTTTACATGATTTATCGTGAAATTTACAAAATTTTATCTGCACGGGTTGAAAAGTTACAGAGCGATAAAATATGAATTTTTAGAATTTCATATTTACCTAATTCCTCTAATTTTAACATTTTTTAAAAATTTCTTAAACAGGGTTAATAAGGATATTTAGATAAATTTTGTGGTCCAAAAATCATGAAAATATCTTAACGCGTTCACGTTTTATACGTATTTTAGCGTTTTCATCGGATTTGAGCGTTTCAGCTTGAAATACGTGTTTTTAACATAATTTGATGTTTTGACGATTTCTAGTAGTTTGCGGACTTAGAAATTTTTTTAAATTCTAATTTTTTTGGTTTTTATGTTTTACATTACATTACATAAAAAATATTTTTATTGAATTTTCTTAAATTTATACGTATTTTAGCGTTCTCATCGGATTTGAGCGTTTCAGCTTGAAATACGTGTTTTTAACATAATTTGATGTTTTGACGATTTCTAGTGGTTTGCGGACTTAGAAATTTTTTTTAAATTCTTATTTTTTGGTTTTTATGTTTTACATTACATTACATAAAAATATTTTTATTTAATTATCTTGAAATTTTGCGAAATAATTGATAATAATTTATTTATGAAATACCAAAATACCAGATAATTCAAATATCATTATTTTTGAAAATTTTCTTTTTTATGTTGTTTAGACTACTTTTACATGATTTATCGTAAAATTTACAAAATTCTATCTACACGGGTTGAAAAGTTACAGAACGATAAAAAATGAACTTTTAGAATTTCATATTTACCTAATTCCTCTAATTTTAACATTTTTTAAAAATTTCTTAAACAGGGTTAATAAGAATATTTAGATAAATTTTGTGGATTAAAAATCATAAAAATATCTCAACGCGTTCACGTTTTAAACGTATTTTAGCGTTCTCATCGGATTTGAGCGTTTCAGCTTGAAATGCGTGTTTTTAACATAATTTGATGTTTTGACGATTTCTAGTGGTTTGCGGACTTAGAAATTTTTTTTAAATTCTTATTTTTTGGTTTTTATGTTACAACATTACATTACATACAAAAATTTTTATTTAATTTTCTTGAAATTTTGCGAAGTAATTGATAATTTATTTATGAAATATCAAAATACAAGATAATTCAAATATCATTATTTTTGAAAATTTTCTTTTTTATGTTGTTTAGACTACTTTTACATGATTTATCGTAAAATTTACAAAATTCTATCTACACGGGTTGAAAAGTTACAGAACGATAAAAAATGAACTTTTAGAATTTCATATTTACCTAATTCCTCTAATTTTAACATTTTAAAAAAATTTCTTAAACAGGGTTAATAAGAATATTTAGATAAATTTTGTGGTTTAAAAATCATGAAAATATCTCAACGCGTTCACGTTTTATACGTATTTTAGCGTTCTCATCGGATTTGAGCGTTTCAGCTTGAAATACGTGTTTTTAACATAATTTGATGTTTTGACGATTTCTAGTGGTTTGCGGACTTAGAAATTTTTTTTAAATTCTTATTTTTTGGTTTTTATGTTTTACATTACATTACATAAAAATATTTTTATTTAATTATCTTGAAATTTTGCGAAATAATTGATAATAATTTATTTATGAAATACCAAAATACCAGATAATTCAAATATCATTATTTTTGAAAATTTTCTTTTTTATGTTGTTTAGACTACTTTTACATGATTTATCGTAAAATTTACAAAATTCTATCTACACGGGTTGAAAAGTTACAGAACGATAAAAAATGAACTTTTAGAATTTCATATTTACCTAATTGCTCTAATTTTAACATTTTAAAAAAATTTCTTAAACAGGGTTAATAAGAATATTTAGATAAATTTTGTGGTTTAAAAATCATGAAAATATCTCAACGCGTTCACGTTTTATACGTATTTTAGCGTTCTCATCGGATTTGAGCGTTTCAGCTTGAAATACGTGTTTTTAACATAATTTGATGTTTTGACGATTTCTAGTGGTTTGCGGACTTAGAAATTTTTTTTAATTTCTAATTTTTTGGTTTTTATGTTATTACATTACATTCCATAAAAAAATTTTAAATTTAATTTTCTTGAAATTTTGCGAAATAATTGATAATTTATTTATGAAATATCAAAATACCAGATAATTCAAATATCATTATTTTTGAAAATTTTCTTTTGTATGTATTTTAGACTACTTTTACATGATTTATCGTGAAATTTACAAAATTTTATCTGCACGGGTTGAAAAGTTACAGAGCGATAAAATATGAATTTTTAGAATTTCATATTTACCTAATTCCTCTAATTTTAACATTTTTTAAAAATTTCTTAAACAGGGTTAATAAGGATATTTAGATAAATTTTGTGGTCCAAAAATCATGAAAATATCTTAACGCGTTCACGTTTTATACGTATTTTAGCGTTTTCATCGGATTTGAGCGTTTCAGCTTGAAATACGTGTTTTTAACATAATTTGATGTTTTGACGATTTCTAGTAGTTTGCGGACTTAGAAATTTTTTTTAAATTCTTATTTTTTGGTTTTTATGTTTTACATTACATTACATAAAAAATATTTTTATTTAATTATCTTGATATTTTGCGAAATAATTGATAATTTATTTATGAAATATCAAAATACCAGATAATTCAAATACCACTATTTTTGAAAATTTTCTTTTGTATGTTGTTTAGACTACTTTTACATGATTTATCGTGAAATTTACAAAATTCTATCTACACGGGTTGAAAAGTTACAGAACGATAAAAAATGAATTTTTAGAATTTCATATTTACCTAATTCCTCTAATTTTAACATTTTTTAAAAATTTCTTAAACAGGGTTAATAAGGATATTTAGATAAATTTTGTGGTCCAAAAATCATGAAAATATCTCAACGCGTTCACATTTTATACGTATTTTAGCGTTCACATCGGATTTGAGCGTTTCAGCTCGAAATACGTGTTTTTAACATAATTTGATGTTTTGACGATTTCTAGGGGTTTGCGGACTTAGAATTTTTTTTAAATTCTAATTTTTTTGGTTTTTATGTTTTACATTACATTACATAAAAAATATTTTTATTAAATTTTCTTAATTTTATACGTATTTTAGCGTTCTCATCGGATTTGAGCGTTTCAGCTTGAAATACGTGTTTTTAACATAATTTGATGTTTTGACGATTTCTAGTGGTTTGCGGACTTAGAAATTTTTTTTAAATTCTTATTTTTTGGTTTTTATGTTTTACATTACATTACATAAAAATATTTTTATTTAATTATCTTGAAATTTTGCGAAATAATTGATAATTTATTTATGAAATACCAAAATACCAGATAATTCAAATATCATTATTTTTGAAAATTTCCTTTTGTATGTTGTTTAGACTTCTTTTACATGATTTATCGTAAAATTTACAAAATTCTATCTACACGGGTTGAAAAGTTACAGAACGATAAAAAATGAACTTTTAGAATTTCATATTTACCTAATTCCTCTAATTTTAACATTTTTTAAAAATTTCTTAAACAGGGTTAATAAGAATATTTAGATAAATTTTGTGGATTAAAAATCATAAAAATATCTCAACGCGTTCACGTTTTATACGTATTTTAGCGTTCTCATCGGATTTGAGCGTTTCAGCTTGAAATGCGTGTTTTTAACATAATTTGATGTTTTGACGATTTCTAGTGGTTTGCGGACTTAGAAATTTTTTTAAAATTCTTATTTTTTGGTTTTTATGTTACAACATTACATTACATACAAAAAATTTTTATTTAATTTTCTTGAAATTTTGCGAAGTAATTGATAATTTATTTATGAAATATCAAAATACAAGATAATTCAAATATCATTATTTTTGAAAATTTTCTTTTGTATGTTGTTTAGACTACTTTTACATGATTTATCGTAAAATTTACAAAATTCTATTTACACGTTTTGAAAAGTTACAGAACGATAAAAAATGAACTTTTAGAATTTCATATTTACCTAATTCCTCTAATTTTAACATTTTTTTAAAATTTCTTAAACAGGGTTAGTAAGAATATTTAGATAAATTTTGTGGTTTAAAAATCATGAAAATATCTCAACGCGTTTACGTTTTATACGTATTTTAGCGTTCTCATCGGATTTAGCGTTTCAGCTTGAAATACGTTTTTTTAACATAATTTGATGTTTTGACGATTTCTAGTGGTTTGCGGACTTAGAAATTTTTTTTAAATTTTTATTTTTTGGTTTTTATTTTACATTACATTACATAAAAAATATTTTTATTTAATTATCTTGATATTTTGCGAAATAATTGATAATTTATTTATGAAATATCAAAATACCAGATAATTCAAATACCACTATTTTTGAAAATTTTCTTTTGTATGTTGTTTAGACTACTTTTACATGATTTATCGTGAAATTTACAAAATTCTATCTACACGGGTTGAAAAGTTACAGAACGATAAAAAATGAATTTTTAGAATTTCATATTTACCTAATTCCTCTAATTTTAACATTTTTTAAAAATTTCTTAAACAGGGTTAATAAGGATATTTAGATAAATTTTGTGGTCCAAAAATCATGAAAATATCTCAACGCGTTCACATTTTATACGTATTTTAGCGTTCACATCGGATTTGAGCGTTTCAGCTCGAAATACGTGTTTTTAACATAATTTGATGTTTTGACGATTTCTAGGGGTTTGCGGACTTAGAATTTTTTTTAAATTCTAATTTTTTTGGTTTTTATGTTTTACATTACATTACATAAAAAATATTTTTATTAAATTTTCTTAATTTTATACGTATTTTAGCGTTCTCATCGGATTTGAGCGTTTCAGCTTGAAATACGTGTTTTTAACATAATTTGATGTTTTGACGATTTCTAGTGGTTTGCGGACTTAGAAAATTTTTTTAAATTCTTATTTTTTGGTTTTTATGTTTTACATTACATTACATAAAAATATTTTTATTTAATTATCTTGAAATTTTGCGATATAATTGATAATAATTTATTTATGAAATACCAAAATACCAGATAATTCAAATATCATTATTTTTGAAAATTTTCTTTTGTATGTTGTTTAGACTACTTTTTAATGATTTATCGTGAAATTTACAAAATTCTATCTACACGGGTTGAAAAGTTACAGAACGATAAAAAATGAATTTTTAGAATTTCATATTTACCTAATTGCTCTAATTTTAACATTTTTAAAAAATTTCTTAAACAGGGTTAATAAGGATATTTAGATAAATTTTGTGGTCCAAAAATCATGTAAATATATCAACGCGTTCACGTTTTATACGTATTTTAGCGTTTTCATCGGATTTGAGCGTTTCAGCTTGAAATACGTGTTTTTAACATAATTTGATGTTTTTAAATTCTTATTTTTTGGTTTTTATGTTTTACATTACATTACATTAAAAATATTTTTATTTAATTATCTTAAAATTTTGCGAAATAATTGATAATTTATTTATGAAATATCAAAATACCAGATAATTCAAATATCAATATTTTTGAAAATTTTCTTTTGTATGGTGTTAAGACTACCTTTACATGAATTATCTTGAAATTTACAAAATTCTATCTACACGGGTTGAAAAGTTACAGAACGATAAAAAATGAATTTTTAGAATTTCATATTTACCTAATTCCTCTAATTTTAACATTTTTTAAAAATTTCTTAAACAGGGTTAATAAGAATATTTAGTTAAATTTTGTGGTTTAAAAATCATGAAAATATCTCAACGCGTTCACGTTTTATACGTAGTTTAACGTTCTCATCGGTTTTGAGTGTTTCAGCTTGAAATACGTGTTTTTAACATAATTTGATGTTTTGACGATTTCTAGTGGTTTGCGGACTTAGAAATTTTTTTAAAATTCTTATTTTTTGGTTTTTATGTTATAACATTACATTACATACAAAAAAATTTTATTTAATTTTCTTGAAATTTTGCGAAATAATTGATAATTTATTTATGAAATACCAAAATACCAGATAATTCAAATATCATTATTTTTGAAAATTTCCTTTTGTATGTTGTTTAGACTTCTTTTACATGATTTATCGTAAAATTTACAAAATTCTATCTACACGGCTTGAAAAGTTGCAGAGCGATAAAATATGAATTTTTAGAATTTCATATTTACCTAATTCCTCTAATTTTAACATTTTTTAAAAATTTCTTAGACAGGGTTAATAAGGATATTTAGATAAATATTGTGTTTCAAAAATCATGAAAATATCTCAACGCGTTCACGTTTTATACGTATTTTAGCGTTCTCATCGGATTTGAGCGTTTCAGCTTGAAATACGTGTTTTTAACATAATTTGATGTTTTGACCATTTCTAGTGGTCAATCAGCCTTCGTCGAAGACGGTTGAGTTGTGTATTCCGGGTATTAACTTGTGACTTAAGTCAAGTCCAAAGTGTACTTACCGCGATTTTAAGTTGTTTTAAAAGTGCATTTAACCGTGCATGGTCATATTAAAGAAGGTACGAAGACGAATATCCAGTGATAGTTTGGTGAAACCACGTGCAACAAACCCCTATAGGGGTAAAACAGCCCTAATGACGCGAAAGAGAGGGAAAAAGACAAAACCAATAATTAGTGATAGTGACAGTGATGTGAGTGTGTTAAGTAATAAAAGTGTGAGTGAAAATAGGGTTAAACCCGTGAAAATCAAGGGTGGCAGTGTTGCGATGGATGACAGTATCTACCCATGGGCAGAACTCGTTTCTTTCAGGGACTCGCGGGAGGAGAAGCAGGTACCGCTACCGAACCAGAGAGGGAACCAGTCGAGCGACAACGAGAAGAAGAGGAAGGCATCTGCCAGCCCAGAGAAAGAGACTGGGTCACAGCCCATCATACCATACGAAACTAAGAAGCAAGCTCTGGCATTGGAGGAACTGTATGAGATGGGCGTGTTTGACGCGCCCATGCCGAGACCGAAGCGTACAGCGGTCAGGCAGCTCCAAGCTACGCCTACCACCAACATGGTTGACCAGCCCGGACCATCCACGTCACGCGACACCGGTGACGCCCAGCGCTACGACATTCCTACATCTAACATGTTTGGAGCGCTGAGTGTTGACCCGGAAGTGGACATAGATGACACTGATAATAACATGGACACCGGTAATACGCAAAACAATATAACACAAACACAACAATCAAACGAACAGCAACAAAGACAAAAACAACAAAGATCGAATGTCAAACGAACCGCTCCGACCCCGATAATTATAGCAGGGAACACACTAAACCACAAAGAACTATGCCATCGAGTTCAACACACAGTAAATGGAGGTTTTGAAATTAAATATACGAAAAACAATATTAACATATGGGTACATGAACACGAAGACAAACAGACTCTTTTAAGTTCACTACAAAGAGGAAAACTACCGTTTCACACTTACACAGACGTAAAAGAAAAGACACATGCGTTCGTCTTGAAAGGTCTCATGTGGAGTCCAGCCGCTGATCCCGAAGAAGTTAAACAGGCACTCGAAAGAGAGCATGAAATGTGCATAAAAACTGTGTACAGAATGTCCACAGAGAAGATCCCAATGTATCTAGTTATAACAAAGACCGACATAACTCTAAAAGAACTCCAACAAAAAGTTAGAACACTTTTGTATACGTGCGTTAGATGGGAGAGGCACATAAATAAAAAACTTATAACACAATGTCACAATTGCCAGATGTGGGGGCATGCCACATCAAATTGTTTCCGCCCTCCAAGGTGTCTTAAGTGTGCCGACGGCCATGCCACAAGAGAATGTACGAAGCCAAAAACAGAAGACGCAAAATGCTTTAATTGTAAAGGGGCCCATCCAGCCAACTCGATCACATGCCCAGTTTACTTAGACCGGATAAAACGAATCTACCGGCGGCAACCCCCAGCAGAAAATGCCCGCACGCCACTGATTCCAGCACCACCACCATCCATCAACGCCTGGTCTGCACGTCGACAGTCATCGACCCAGTTCCGGCCTGCTGCCAACCCGCAAAACCAACAGTCATCCATCGCGCCACTCGACACGCGGCACTACCCTGTACTACCACCCGCGCACTTGCAGCGCAAACAATCAGCACCCTGCATCCCACAACCAGTGCGCCGTAACGAACCCGATCCGCGCGACTCACTGCCGCCGTCTCACTACGTCCTCGCCCCCAACGCCACCGGTGCGCCCTCCCAACCCCAAAGACTGCCTGCAGCCAACCCAAACAACCCAGCCGCGAAGGACAATTACATAGGCACATTAAGAGAATTACAACAGGAATTGAATATTCTAAACTCAATTGTAAATTTAAAAAATATGTTAGAAGCCGTAAAAGCGCTTAATAAAGAACTAGTTAAATGCATTGATGAACAAGACCAACTATACACAATACTCACTTTCACACAAAATAATCCACTATTCACCTGTAAATAAATGTCTACTAACATATGTTCCTGGAATGCGAACGGGTTATCCTCAAAACTCGGTGAGTTAATACACTTTCTACATAAACACGACGTACACATAATGCTCATTACCGAAACACGACTCAGACACACGGATAAAATTAAAATCAAAGGTTATATTATATACAGAAACGATAGAATCAACCAGGGCCATGTGTCTGCAGGGGGGGTTGCTATTATAATACGAGACAATATACAACACAAATTAACTCACCTTCAACCAACAACCTTAGAATCCGTATGTATCCGGCTCTCTGATAACACACACATAATTTCTTCATACAACCGACCTTCCAATAACTTTACCCAACAAGACATACACACACTGTTAAATATTGGCAGAAAGGTGCTGCTAGTAGGCGATTTAAATGCAAAACATCCGCACTGGAATTGCAATATTCCGAATACTAACGGTCGAACCGTGCATTCATACATTCATTCACACAATGCAATAATTCATTTCACACCCACACACACACATTATCCTGTGAACAACATGACACCAACGACAATAGACATAATTTTAAACAAGAATGTAGCACATTTACCGAATCCTATAGCACTAAATGAGCTCAGCTCGGATCACCTGCCTATCTTTACTAAATTAGGCGGCCGCATCACACACACTGACACTACACGATACACGAGGACGTACAAGGACACAAAATGGCATTTGTTTCGCAGGACACTTGACACAAATATCACTATAAGATCTCATATGACCACCACACAAGAGATCGATGAGCAAGTGGACTTGCTCACAAATGTCATTACACACGCGCTGCAGAAACACACCCGTATTGTTAAACTGCAGCCAAACAGAGACAAAATTCCACAACACATAATAGACTTAATACAGTTGCGCAATAACACCCGAAGACTATGGCAGAGGACACGTGACCTAGTACACAGAAATGACATGAACACACTTAACAAACAAATACAGACTGAACTAAAAAAATTTAAAAACGAAACCTGGCAAAACAGACTCAGAAAATTAAACCCAAATGATAGCTCGCTTTGGCGCATGTCACATGCCCTTAAAAAACCCTTTAAACCAGTACCTGACTTGACAGTTAATAATGATGTACTCTACAAGGACGAGCAGAAGACTGAAGCGCTAGCTGAAATCTTTGAGCACGTTCACAGACTAGACAACAACAACACAATTGAACAACAAGAAATCATAGACAAAGTACAGGACTTTTTTAATCAACAGACTGATATAAACTCCAGACAACTTGCCAGGTTTCTAACAAAACCACTTGAAGTACTAGAACTCATAAAATCCTTTCCTAACCAGAAAGCGCCAGGACTAGACGACATACAGAACATTGTACTGAAAAACCTTTCACGAAAAACACTAGTGCAGCTCACGCATATCATTAATTCTATGATTACGCTCCAGTATTTTCCAAATACATGGAAAACTGCACTAGTCATACCAATACACAAACCAAACAAGGACGCTAAACAACCGACTAGCTACAGACCAATATCACTTCTCTCAACCCTATCCAAGGTTGCAGAGAAAGTGATATTGAACAGACTTAATAAACACTTAAATAAACATAAAATCATACCTGATCACCAATTTGGATTCAGACCTAAACATAACACAACACAGCAATTAGTGAGAGTCGTAACCGACATATCTATTAATTTTAACAGGAAAATGGTTACTGTAATGGCTCTTCTTGACGTCGAAAAAGCTTTCGACAAAGTATGGCATGAAGGGCTCATTTACAAAATGATTCAAACGAAAGCTCCACCCCTATTAACTAAAATGATTAACTCTTATTTGACAGACAGACAGCTACAAGTTAAAATCAACAATACAGTTTCTTCCCCCCACCCAATAAGGGCCGGGGTCCCACAAGGCAGCTGCCTGGGCCCCGCCCTTTTTACACTTTATATACACGACCTACCTACATTCGCACAGACAAAGACAGCACTCTACGCGGACGACACCGCACTTTACAGCACGTCACACAACGCTGAAGTCGCCAACAAACAACTACAAATACATATTAACATACTGAAACCCTACTGGCGCCGATGGAAGATCAAGATAAACGATGACAAAACCGAAACCATAGTCTTCACGCGCAAACATACACTAAATAAGGTCTACACACCACTTACACTCAACAATCACCGCGCGCCGCCTAAAAAATCTGTAAAATATTTAGGAGCAACCCTGGAATCTAGGCTGTATCATGTGCAGCATATTAAAAATGCTGTGCGTAAAGGTGCAGCCGCTGTCAAGTCACTCTACCCCCTGCTTAGTGGCACAAGTCATATGTCACAGGATAATAAAAAACTCATCTACACAACCATCATTCGCCCCGCACTGACCTACGCATGTCCAGTGTGGTGTTGTGCGTCTAAAACAGCACTGTTACCGATCCAACGATTTCAAAACAAATGCTTAAGACTAATTACTGGCGGAGATAGATACTCCAGAATTGACGACCTACACAGACAGACCGACTTACCGTACATTCACGAATACATAAACAGACTATCACAAAACTTTTACGAAACGCAACTTCGACATAACCCACTAACGAGAACTGTCACACAAATCAGAGAGCACAATGCTCCTTTTCCATTAATACACAAACTTCCTTATCAGGATCTACCTATCTTTCGCCAACGCTTCCAGAACTAACACACCCCATAACCATTATTAACAAACACATCTTATCACCATATTAAAATAATGTAAATAAGTGTCATAACCGCATTGGTATACTCATTCACATCATTCATATAGATAATAAGATCGACTCATCAACTACATTTATAAAATCATTCATAATCACCATAGAAATGTAAGGACAAATAGCATAACCGCGATTGTAAATACCATTCATCTCACTCATAATAGTATGTAAGCCATATCATTCACACATAAAAAATCACTCATAATCACCAAAATTTCATGTCAGTAGATGTCATAACCGCACTGTAAATAACCATAACGTCACTCATTTAGATTAATTTAGTTTTAAGCAACAATTTGTTAGAGTAGGTTTTTTTTTCTTAATTTTTCCTACAAGCAAAACACGATCATTCATATACACGCACACTTCATTACACGCACACATTAATTATTTCCATGCAGCCATGCAATCACATAAACAAAAACAATACTGTAAAGCCAACAGGCTAGGAAAGTATTCTTATAAAATATAACAATAAGCAATATTAAATACACCCCATTCGCTGCACCAGCTGAGATTACGCAACGCCGATACACTATGCAATCCAAAAATCACTGTGTGATTGAGATTGACATAGTGTACGGCGTGGTCGGCTCTCACGCTGGCCAAGAGCGTAATGCGGGTGTATTACATTGTATGATTCATGTAAAGCATAAAGAAGAATAAACTTATTTATTATTATTATATTATTAGTGGTTTGCGGACTTAGAAATTTTTTTAAAATTCTAATTTTTTGGTTTTTATGTTATTACATTACATTCCATAAAAAAAAATTTAAATTTAATTTTCTTGAAATTTTGCGAAATAATTGATAATTTGTTTATGAAATATCAAAATACCAGATAATTCAAATATCATTATTTTTTAAAATTTTCTTTTGTATGTTTTTAGACTACTTTTACATGATTTATCGTGAAATTTACAAAATTTTATCTGCACTGGTTGAAAAGTTACAGAGCGATAAAATATGAATTTTTAGAATTTCATATTTACCTAATTCCTCTAATTTTAACATTTTTTAAAAATTTCTTAAACAGGGTTAATAAGGATATTTAGATAAATTTTGTGTTTCAAAAATCATGAAAATATCTCAACGCGTTCACGTTTTATACGTATTTTAGCGTTCTAATCGGATTTGAGCGTTTCAGCTTGAAATACGTGTTTTTAACATAATTTGATGTTTTGACGATTTCTAGTGGTTTGCGGACTTAGAAATTTTTTTAAAATTCTAATTTTTTGGTTTTTATGTTATTACATTACATTCCATAAAAAAAATTTAAATTTAATTTTCTTGAAATTTTGCGAAATAATTGATAATTTGTTTATGAAATATCAAAATACCAGATAATTCAAATATCATTATTTTTTAAAATTTTCTTTTGTATGTTTTTAGACTACTTTTACATGATTTATCGTGAAATTTACAAAATTTTATCTGCACTGGTTGAAAAGTTACAGAGCGATAAAATATGAATTTTTAGAATTTCATATTTACCTAATTCCTCTAATTTTAACATTTTTTAAAAATTTCTTAAACAGGGTTAATAAGGATATTTAGATAAATTTTGTGTTTCAAAAATCATGAAAATATCTCAACGCGTTCACGTTTTATACGTATTTTAGCGTTCTAATCGGATTTGAGCGTTTCAGCTTGAAATACGTGTTTTTAACATAATTTGATGTTTTGACGATTTCTAGTGGTTTGCGGACTTAGAAATTTTTTTTAAATTTTAATTTTTTGGTTTTTATGTTATTACATTACATTCCATAAAAAAATTTTAAATTTAATTTTCTTGAAATTTTGCGAAATAATTGATAATTTGTTTATGAAATATCAAAATACCAGATAATTCAAATATCATTATTTTTGAAAATTTTCTTTTGTATGTTTTTTAGACTACTTTTACATGATTTATCGTGAAATTTACAAAATTTTATCTGCACGGGTTGAAAAGTTACAGAGCGATAAAATATGAATTTTTAGAGTTTCATATTTACCTAATTCCTCTAATTTTAACATTTTTTAAAAATTTTTTAAACAGGGTTAATAAGGATATTTAGATAAATTTTGTGTTTCAAAAATCATGAAAATATCTCAACGCGTTCACGTTTTATACGTATTTTAGCGTTCTAATCGGATTTGAGCGTTTCAGCTTGAAATACGTGTTTTTAACATAATTTGATGTTTTGACGATTTCTAGTGGTTTGCGGACTTAGAAATTTTTTTTAAATTTTAATTTTTTGGTTTTTATGTTATTACATTACATTCCATAAAAAAATTTTAAATTTAATTTTCTTGAAATTTTGCGAAATAATTGATAATTTGTTTATGAAATATCAAAATACCAGATAATTCAAATATCATTATTTTTGAAAATTTTCTTTTGTATGTTTTTTAGACTACTTTTACATGATTTATCGTGAAATTTACAAAATTTTATCTGCACGGGTTGAAAAGTTACAGAGCGATAAAATATGAATTTTTAGAATTTCATATTTACCTAATTCCTCTAATTTTAACATTTTTAAAAAATTTCTTAAACAGGGTTAATAAGGATATTTAGATAAATTTTGTGTTTCAAAAATCATGAAAATATCTCAACGCGTTCACGTTTTATACGTATTTTAGCGTTCTAATCGGATTTGAGCGTTTCAGCTTGAAATACGTGTTTTTAACATAATTTGATGTTTTGACGATTTCTAGTGGTTTGCGGACTTAGAAATTTTTTTAAAATTCTAATTTTTTGGTTTTTATGTTATTACATTACATTCCATAAAAAAAATTTAAATTTAATTTTCTTGAAATTTTGCGAAATAATTGATAATTTGTTTATGAAATATCAAAATACCAGATAATTCAAATATCATTATTTTTGAAAATTTTCTTTTGTATGTTTTTTAGACTACTTTTACATGATTTATCGTGAAATTTACAAAATTTTATCTGCACGGGTTGAAAAGTTACAGAGCGATAAAATATGAATTTTTAGAATTTCATATTTACCTAATTCCTCTAATTTTAACATTTTTTAAAAATTTCTTAAACAGGGTTAATAAGGATATTTAGATAAATTTTGTGTTTCAAAAATCATGAAAATATCTCAACGCGTTCACGTTTTATACGTATTTTAGCGTTCTAATCGGATTTGAGCGTTTCAGCTTGAAATACGTGTTTTTAACATAATTTGATGTTTTGACGATTTCTAGTGGTTTGCGGACTTAGAAATTTTTTTAAAATTCTAATTTTTTGGTTTTTATGTTATTACATTACATTCCATAAAAAAAATTTAAATTTAATTTTCTTGAAATTTTGCGAAATAATTGATAATTTGTTTATGAAATATCAAAATACCAGATAATTCAAATATCATTATTTTTTAAAATTTTCTTTTGTATGTTTTTAGACTACTTTTACATGATTTATCGTGAAATTTACAAAATTTTATCTGCACTGGTTGAAAAGTTACAGAGCGATAAAATATGAATTTTTAGAATTTCATATTTACCTAATTCCTCTAATTTTAACATTTTTTAAAAATTTCTTAAACAGGGTTAATAAGGATATTTAGATAAATTTTGTGTTTCAAAAATCATGAAAATATCTCAACGCGTTCACGTTTTATACGTATTTTTGCGTTCTCATCGGATTTGAGCGTTCAGCTTGAAATACGTGTTTTTAATATAAATTGATGTTTTGACGATTTCTAGTGGTTAGCGGACTTAGAAATTTTTTTTAAATTCTTATTTTTTGGTTTTTATGTTATTACATTACATTCCATAAAAAAAATTAAATTTAATTGTCTTGAAATTTTGCGGACTTAGAAATTTTTTTAAAATTCTTATTTTTTGGTTTTTATGTTATTACATTACATTCCATAAACAAATTTAAATTTAATTTTCTTGAAATTTTGCGAAATAATTGATAATTTATTTATGAAATATCAAAATACCAGATAATTCAAATATCATTATTTTTGAAAATTTTCTTTTGTATGTTTTTTAGACTACTTTTACATGATTTATCGTGAAATTTACAAAATTTTATCTGCACGGGTTGAAAAGTTACAGAGCGATAAAATATGAATTTTTAGAATTTCATATTTACCTAATTCCTCTAATTTTAAATTTTTTTAAAAATTTCTTAAACTGGGTTAATAAGGATATTTAGATAAATTTTGTGTTTCAAAAATCATGAAAATATCTCAACGCGTTCACGTTTTATACGTATTTTAGCGTTCTCATCGGATTTGAGCGTTTCAGCTTGAAATACGTGTTTTTAACATAATTTGATGTTTTGACGATTTCTAGTGGTTTGCGGACTTAGATATTTTTTTTAAATTCTTATTTTTTGGTTTTTATGTTATTACATTACATTCCATAAAAAAAATTTAATTTAATTGTCTTGAAATTTTGCGGACTTAGAAATTTTTTTAAATTCTTATTTTTTGGTTTTTATGTTATTACATTACATTCCATAAAAAAATTTAAATTTAATTTTCTTGAAATTTTGCGAAATAATTGATAATTTGTTTATGAAATATCAAAATACCAGATAATTCAAATATCATTATTTTTGAAAATTTTCTTTTGTATGTTTTTTAGACTACTTTTACATGATTTATCGTGAAATTTACAAAATTTTATCTGCACGGGTTGAAAAGTTACAGAGCGATAAAATATGAATTTTTAGAATTTCATATTTACCTAATTCCTCTAATTTTAACATTTTTTAAAAATTTCTTAAACAGGGTTAATACGGATATTTAGATAAATTTTGTTTTTCAAAAATCATGAAAATATCTCAACGCGTTCACGTTTTATACGTATTTTTGCGTTCTTATCGGATTTGAGCGTTCAGCTTGAAATACGTGTTTTTAATATAAATTGATGTTTTGACGATTTCTAGTGGTTTGCGGACTTAGAAATTTTTTTTAAATTCTTATTTTTTGGTTTTTATGTTATTACATTACATTCCATAAAAAAAATTAAATTTAATTGTCTTGAAATTTTGCGGACTTAGAAATTTTTTTTAAATTCTTATTTTTTGGTTTTTATGTTATTACATTACATTCCATAAACAAATTTAAATTTAATTTTCTTGAAATTTTGCGAAATAATTGATAATTTATTTATGAAATATCAAAATACCAGATAATTCAAATATCATTATTTTTGAAAATTTTCTTTTGTATGTTGTTTAGACTACTTTTACATGATTTATCGTGAAATTTACAAAATTTTATCTGCACGGGTTGAAAAGTTACAGAGCGATAAAATATGAATTTTTTGAATTTCATATTTACCTAATTCCTCTAATTTTAACATTTTTTAAAATTTCTTAATCAGGGTTAATAAGGATATTTAGATAAATTTTGTGTTTCAAAAATCATGAAAATATCTCAACGCGTTCACGTTTTATACGTATTTTTGCGTTCTCATCGGATTTGAGCGTTTCAGCTTGAAATACGTGTTTTTAACTTAAATTGATGTTTTGACGATTTCTAGTGGTTTGCAGACTTAGAAATTTTTTTAAAATTCTAATTTTTTGGTTTTTATGTTATTACATTACATTCCATAAAAAAATTTTAAATTTAATTTTCTTGAAATTTTGCGAAATAATTGATAATTTGTTTATGAAATATCAAAATACCAGATAATTCAAATATCATTATTTTTGAAAATTTTCTTTTGTATGTTTTTTAGACTACTTTTACATGATTTATCGTGAAATTTACAAAATTTTATCTGCACGGGTTGAAAAGTTACAGAGCGATAAAATATGAATTTTTAGAATTTCATATTTACCTAATTCCTCTAATTTTAACATTTTTTAAAAATTTCTTAAACAGGGTTAATAAGGATATTTAGATAAATTTTGTGTTTCAAAAATCATGAAAATATCTCAACGCGTTCACGTTTTATACGTATTTTAGCGTTCTAATCGGATTTGAGCGTTTCAGCTTGAAATACGTGTTTTTAACATAATTTGATGTTTTGACGATTTCTAGTGGTTTGCGGACTTAGAAATTTTTTTTAAATTTTAATTTTTTGGTTTTTATGTTATTACATTACATTCCATAAAAAAAATTTAAATTTAATTTTCTTGAAATTTTGCGAAATAATTGATAATTTGTTTATGAAATATCAAAATACCAGATAATTCAAATATCATTATTTTTGAAAATTTTCTTTTGTATGTTTTTTAGACTACTTTTACATGATTTATCGTGAAATTTACAAAATTTTATCTGCACGGGTTGAAAAGTTACAGAGCGATAAAATATGAATTTTTAGAATTTCATATTTACCTAATTCCTCTAATTTTAACATTTTTTAAAAATTTCTTAAACAGGGTTAATAAGGATATTTAGATAAATTTTGTGTTTCAAAAATCATGAAAATATCTCAACGCGTTCACGTTTTATACGTATTTTAGCGTTCTAATCGGATTTGAGCGTTTCAGCTTGAAATACGTGTTTTTAACATAATTTGATGTTTTGACGATTTCTAGTGGTTTGCGGACTTAGAAATTTTTTTTAAATTCTTATTTTTTGGTTTTTATGTTATTACATTACATTCCATAAAAAAATTTTAAATTTAATTTTCTTGAAATTTTGCGAAGTAATTGATAATTTGTTTATGAAATATCAAAATACCAGATAATTCAAATATCATTATTTTTTAAAATGAAAATATCTCAACGCGTTCACATTTTATACGTATTTTTGCGTTCTCATCGGATTTGAGCGTTCAGCTTGAAGTGTTTTTAATATAAATTGATGTTTTGACGATTTCTAGTGGTTTGCGGACTTAGAAATTTTTTTTAAATTCTTATTTTTTGGTTTTTATGTTATTACATTACATTCCATAAACAAATTTAAATTTAATTTTCTTGAAATTTTGCGAAATAATTGATAATTTATTTATGAAATATCAAAATACCAGATAATTCAAATATCATTATTTTTGAAAATTTTCTTTTGTATGTTTTTTAGACTACTTTTACATGATTTATTGTGAAATTTACAAAATTTTATCTGCACGTTTTGAAAAGTTACAGAGCGATAAAATATGAATTTTTAGAATTTCATATTTACCTAATTCCTCTAATTTTAAATTTTTTTTTAAATTTCTTAAACTGGGTTAATAAGGATATTTAGATAAATTTTGTGTTTCAAAAATCATGAAAATATCTCAACGCGTTCACGTTTTATACGTATTTTAGCGTTCTCATCGGATTTGAGCGTTTCAGCTTGAAATACGTGTTTTTAACATAATTTGATGTTTTGACGATTTCTAGTGGTTTGCGGACTTAGATATTTTTTTTAAATTCTTATTTTTTGGTTTTTATGTTATTACATTACATTCCATAAAAAAAAATTTAATTTAATTGTCTTGAAATTTTGCGGACTTAGAAATTTTTTTTAAATTCTTATTTTTTGGTTTTTATGTTATTACATTACATTCCATAAAAAAATTTAAATTTAATTTTCTTGAAATTTTGCGAAATAATTGATAATTTGTTTATGAAATATCAAAATACCAGATAATTCAAATATCATTATTTTTGAAAATTTTCTTTTGTATGTTTTTTAGACTACTTTTACATGATTTATCGTGAAATTTACAAAATTTTATCTGCACGGGTTGAAAAGTTACAGAGCGATAAAATATGAATTTTTAGAATTTCATATTTACCTAATTCCTCTAATTTTAACATTTTTTAAAAATTTCTTAAACAGGGTTAATAAGGATATTTAGATAAATTTTGTGTTTCAAAAATCATGAAAATATCTCAACGCGTTCACGTTTTATACGTATTTTAGCGTTCTAATCGGATTTGAGCGTTTCAGCTTGAAATACGTGTTTTTAACATAATTTGATGTTTTGACGATTTCTAGTGGTTTGCGGATTTAGAAATTTTTTTAAAATTCTAATTTTTTGGTTTTTATGTTATTACATTACATTCCATAAAAAAATTTTAAATTTAATTTTCTTGAAATTTTGCGAAATAATTGATAATTTGTTTATGAAATATCAAAATACCAGATAATTCAAATATCATTATTTTTGAAAATTTTCTTTTGTATGTTTTTTAGACTACTTTTACATGATTTATCGTGAAATTTACAAAATTTTATCTGCACGGGTTGAAAAGTTACAGAGCGATAAAATATGAATTTTTAGAATTTCATATTTACCTAATTTTTTTTAAATTTTTTTTAAATTCTTATTTTTTGGTTTTTATGTTATTACATTACATTCCATAAAAAAAATTAAATTTAATTGTCTTGAAATTTTGCGGACTTAGAAATTTTTTTTAAATTCTTATTTTTTGGTTTTTATGTTATTACATTACATTCCATAAACAAATTTAAATTTAATTTTCTTGAAATTTTGCGAAATAATTGATAATTTATTTATGAAATATCAAAATACCAGATAATTCAAATATCATTATTTTTGAAAATTTTCTTTTGTATGTTGTTTAGACTACTTTTACATGATTTATCGTGAAATTTACAAAATTTTATCTGCACGGGTTGAAAAGTTACAGAGCGATAAAATATGAATTTTTTGAATTTCATATTTACCTAATTCCTCTAATTTTAACATTTTTTAAAAATTTCTTAAACAGGGTTAATAAGGATATTTAGATAAATTTTGTGTTTCAAAAATCATGAAAATATCTCAACGCGTTCACGTTTTATACGTATTTTAGCGTTCTAATCGGATTTGAGCGTTTCAGCTTGAAATACGTGTTTTTAACATAATTTGATGTTTTGACGATTTCTAGTGGTTTGCGGACTTAGAAATTTTTTTTAAATTTTAATTTTTTGGTTTTTATGTTATTACATTACATTCCATAAAAAAAATTTAAATTTAATTTTCTTGAAATTTTGCGAAATAATTGATAATTTGTTTATGAAATATCAAAATACCAGATAATTCAAATATCATTATTTTTGAAAATTTTCTTTTGTATGTTTTTAGACTACTTTTACATGATTTATCGTGAAATTTACAAAATTTTATCTGCACGGGTTGAAAAGTTACAGAGCGATAAAATATGAATTTTTAGAATTTCATATTTACCTAATTCCTCTAATTTTAACATTTTTTAAAAATTTCTTAAACAGGGTTAATAAGGATATTTAGATAAATTTTGTGTTTCAAAAATCATGAAAATATCTCAACGCGTTCACGTTTTATACGTATTTTAGCGTTCTAATCGGATTTGAGCGTTTCAGCTTGAAATACGTGTTTTTAACATAATTTGATGTTTTGACGATTTCTAGTGGTTTGCGGACTTAGAAATTTTTTTTAAATTCTTATTTTTTGGTTTTTATGTTATTACATTACATTCCATAAAAAAATTTTAAATTTAATTTTCTTGAAATTTTGCGAAGTAATTGATAATTTGTTTATGAAATATCAAAATACCAGATAATTCAAATATCATTATTTTTTAAAATTTTCTTTTGTATGTTTTTTAGACTACTTTTACATGATTTATCGTGAAATTTACAAAATTTTATCTGCACTGGTTGAAAAGTTACAGAGCGATAAAATATGAATTTTTAGAATTTCATATTTACCTAATTCCTCTAATTTTAACATTTTTTAAAAATTATTTAAACAGGGTTAATAAGGATATTTAGATAAATTTTGTGTTTCAAAAATCATGAAAATATCTCAACGCGTTCACATTTTATACGTATTTTTGCGTTCTCGTCGGATTTGAGCGTTCAGCTTGAAGTGTTTTTAATATAAATTGATGTTTTGACGATTTCTAGTGGTTTGCGGACTTAGAAATTTTTTTTAAATTCTTATTTTTTGGTTTTTATGTTATTACATTACATTCCATAAAAAAATTAAATTTAATTGTCTTGAAATTTTGCGGACTTAGAAATTTTTTTAAAATTCTTATTTTTTGGTTTTTATGTTATTACATTACATTCCATAAACAAATTTAAATTTAATTTTCTTGAAATTTTGCGAAATAATTGATAATTTATTTATGAAATATCAAAATACCAGATAATTCAAATATCATTATTTTTGAAAATTTTCTTTTGTATGTTTTTTAGACTACTTTTACATGATTTATTGTGAAATTTACAAAATTTTATCTGCACGTTTTGAAAAGTTACAGAGCGATAAAATATGAATTTTTAGAATTTCATATTTACCTAATTCCTCTAATTTTAAATTTTTTTAAAAATTTCTTAAACTGGGTTAATAAGGATATTTAGATAAATTTTGTGTTTCAAAAATCATGAAAATATCTCAACGCGTTCACGTTTTATACGTATTTTAGCGTTCTCATCGGATTTGAGCGTTTCAGCTTGAAATACGTGTTTTTAACATAATTTGATGTTTTGACGATTTCTAGTGGTTTGCGGACTTAGATATTTTTTTTAAATTCTTATTTTTTGGTTTTTATGTTATTACATTACATTCCATAAAAAAAAATTTAATTTAATTGTCTTGAAATTTTGCGGACTTAGAAATTTTTTTTAAATTCTTATTTTTTGGTTTTATGTTATTACATTACATTCCATAAAAAAATTTAAATTTAATTTTCTTGAAATTTTGCGAAATAATTGATAATTTGTTTATGAAATATCAAAATACCAGATAATTCAAATATCATTATTTTTGAAAATTTTCTTTTGTATGTTTTTTAGACTACTTTTACATGATTTATCGTGAAATTTACAAAATTTTATCTGCACGGGTTGAAAAGTTACAGAGCGATAAAATATGAATTTTTAGAATTTCATATTTACCTAATTCCTCTAATTTTAACATTTTTTAAAAATTTCTTAAACAGGGTTAATAAGGATATTTAGATAAATTTTGTGTTTCAAAAATCATGAAAATATCTCAACGCGTTCACGTTTTATACGTATTTTAGCGTTCTAATCGGATTTGAGCGTTTCAGCTTGAAATACGTGTTTTTAACATAATTTGATGTTTTGACGATTTCTAGTGGTTTGCGGATTTAGAAATTTTTTTAAAATTCTAATTTTTTGGTTTTTATGTTATTACATTACATTCCATAAAAAAATTTTAAATTTAATTTTCTTGAAATTTTGCGAAATAATTGATAATTTGTTTATGAAATATCAAAATACCAGATAATTCAAATATCATTATTTTTGAAAATTTTCTTTTGTATGTTTTTTAGACTACTTTTACATGATTTATCGTGAAATTTACAAAATTTTATCTGCACGGGTTGAAAAGTTACAGAGCGATAAAATATGAATTTTTAGAATTTTATATTTACCTAATTGCTCTAATTTTAACATTTTTTAAAATTTCTTAAACAGGGTTAATAAGGATATTTAGATAAATTTTGTGTTTCAAAAATCATGAAAATATCTCAACGCGTTCACGTTTTATACGTATTTTTGCGTTCTCATCGGATTTGAGCGTTTCAGCTTGAAATACGTGTTTTTAACATAAATTGATGTTTTGACGATTTCTAGTGGTTGCGGACTTAGAAATTTTTTTTAAATATTAATTTTTTGGTTTTTATGTTATTACATTACATTCCATAAAAAAAATTTAAATTTAATTTTCTTGAAATTTTGCGAAATAATTGATAATTTGTTTATGAAATATCAAAATACCAGATAATTCAAATATCATTATTTTTGAAAATTTTCTTTTGTATGTTTTTTAGACTACTTTTACATGATTTATCGTGAAATTTACAAAATTTCATCTGCACGGGTTGAAAAGTTACAGAGCGATAAAATATGAATTTTTAGAATTTCATATTTACCTAATTCCTCTAATTTTAACATTTTTTAAAAATTTCTTAAACAGGGTTAATAAGGATATTTAGATAAATTTTGTGTTTCAAAAATCATGAAAATATCTCAACGCGTTCACGTTTTATACGTATTTTAGCGTTCTAATCGGATTTGAGCGTTTCAGCTTGAAATACGTGTTTTTAACATAATTTGATGTTTTGACGATTTCTAGTGGTTTGCGGACTTAGAAATTTTTTTTAAATTCTTATTTTTTGGTTTTTATGTTATTACATTACATTCCATAAAAAAATTTTAAATTTAATTTTCTTGAAATTTTGCGAAGTAATTGATAATTTGTTTATGAAATATCAAAATACCAGATAATTCAAATATCATTATTTTTTAAAATTTTCTTTTGTATGTTTTTTAGACTTCTTTTACATGATTTATCGTGAAATTTACAAAATTTTATCTGCACTGGTTGAAAAGTTACAGAGCGATAAAATATGAATTTTTAGAATTTCATATTTACCTAATTCCTCTAATTTTAACATTTTTTAAAAATTATTTAAACAGGGTTAATAAGGATATTTAGATAAATTTTGTGTTTCAAAAATCATGAAAATATCTCAACGCGTTCACGTTGTATACGTATTTTTGCGTTCTCATCGGATTTGAGCGTTTCAGCTTGAAATACGTGTTTTTAACATAATTTGATGTTTTGACGATTTCTAGTGGTTTGCGGACTTAGAAATTTTTTTAAAATTCTAATTTTTTGGTTTTTATGTTATTACATTACATTCCATAAAAAAATTTTAAATTTAATTTTCTTGAAATTTTGCGAAATAATTGATAATTTGTTTATGAAATATCAAAATACCAGATAATTCAAATATCATTATTTTTGAAAATTTTCTTTTGTATGTTTTTTAGACTACTTTTACATGATTTATCGTGAAATTTACAAAATTTTATCTGCACGGGTTGAAAAGTTACAGAGCGATAAAATATGAATTTTTAGAATTTTATATTTACCTAATTCCTCTAATTTTAACATTTTTTAAAATTTCTTAAACAGGGTTAATAAGGATATTTAGATAAATTTTGTGTTTCAAAAATCATGAAAATATCTCAACGCGTTCACGTTTTATACGTATTTTTGCGTTCTCATCGGATTTGAGCGTTTCAGCTTGAAATACGTGTTTTTAACATAAATTGATGTTTTGACGATTTCTAGTGGTTGCGGACTTAGAAATTTTTTTTAAATATTAATTTTTTGGTTTTTATGTTATTACATTACATTCCATAAAAAAATTTTAAATTTAATTTTCTTGAAATTTTGCGAAATAATTGATAATTTGTTTATGAAATATCAAAATACCAGATAATTCAAATATCATTATTTTTGAAAATTTTCTTTTGTATGTTTTTTAGACTACTTTTACATGATTTATCGTGAAATTTACAAAATTTTATCTGCACGGGTTGAAAAGTTACAGAGCGATAAAATATGAATTTTTAGAATTTTATATTTACCTAATTCCTCTAATTTTAACATTTTTTAAAATTTCTTAAACAGGGTTAATAAGGATATTTAGATAAATTTTGTGTTTCAAAAATCATGAAAATATCTCAACGCGTTCACGTTTTATACGTATTTTTGCGTTCTCATCGGATTTGAGCGTTTCAGCTTGAAATACGTGTTTTTAACATAAATTGATGTTTTGACGATTTCTAGTGGTTGCGGACTTAGAAATTTTTTTTAAATATTAATTTTTTGGTTTTTATGTTATTACATTACATTCCATAAAAAAAATTTAAATTTAATTTTCTTGAAATTTTGCGAAATAATTGATAATTTGTTTATGAAATATCAAAATACCAGATAATTCAAATATCATTATTTTTGAAAATTTTCTTTTGTATGTTTTTTAGACTACTTTTACATGATTTATCGTGAAATTTACAAAATTTCATCTGCACGGGTTGAAAAGTTACAGAGCGATAAAATATGAATTTTTAGAATTTCATATTTACCTAATTCCTCTAATTTTAACATTTTTTAAAAATTTCTTAAACAGGGTTAATAAGGATATTTAGATAAATTTTGTGTTTCAAAAATCATGAAAATATCTCAACGCGTTCACGTTTTATACGTATTTTAGCGTTCTAATCGGATTTGAGCGTTTCAGCTTGAAATACGTGTTTTTAACATAATTTGATGTTTTGACGATTTCTAGTGGTTTGCGGACTTAGAAATTTTTTTTAAATTCTTATTTTTTGGTTTTTATGTTATTACATTACATTCCATAAAAAAATTTTAAATTTAATTTTCTTGAAATTTTGCGAAGTAATTGATAATTTGTTTATGAAATATCAAAATACCAGATAATTCAAATATCATTATTTTTTAAAATTTTCTTTTGTATGTTTTTTAGACTTCTTTTACATGATTTATCGTGAAATTTACAAAATTTTATCTGCACTGGTTGAAAAGTTACAGAGCGATAAAATATGAATTTTTAGAATTTCATATTTACCTAATTCCTCTAATTTTAACATTTTTTAAAAATTATTTAAACAGGGTTAATAAGGATATTTAGATAAATTTTGTGTTTCAAAAATCATGAAAATATCTCAACGCGTTCACATTTTATACGTATTTTTGCGTTCTCATCGGATTTGAGCGTTCAGCTTGAAGTGTTTTTAATATAAATTGATGTTTTGACGATTTCTAGTGGTTTGCGGACTTAGAAATTTTTTTAAAATTCTTATTTTTTGGTTTTTATGTTATTACATTACATTCCATAAACAAATTTAAATTTAATTTTCTTGAAATTTTGCGAAATAATTGATAATTTATTTATGAAATATCAAAATACCAGATAATTCAAATATCATTATTTTTGAAAATTTTCTTTTGTATGTTTTTTAGACTACTTTTACATGATTTATTGTGAAATTTACAAAATTTTATCTGCACGTTTTGAAAAGTTACAGAGCGATAAAATATGAATTTTTAGAATTTCATATTTACCTAATTCCTCTAATTTTAATTTTTTTTTTAAATTTCTTAAACTGGGTTAATAAGGATATTTAGATAAATTTTGTGTTTCAAAAATCATGAAAATATCTCAACGCGTTCACGTTTTATACGTATTTTAGCGTTCTCATCGGATTTGAGCGTTTCAGCTTGAAATACGTGTTTTTAACATAATTTGATGTTTTGACGATTTCTAGTGGTTTGCGGACTTAGATATTTTTTTTAAATTCTTATTTTTTGGTTTTTATGTTATTACATTACATTCCATAAAAAAAAATTTAATTTAATTGTCTTGAAATTTTGCGGACTTAGAAATTTTTTTTAAATTCTTATTTTTTGGTTTTTATGTTATTACATTACATTCCATAAAAAAATTTAAATTTAATTTTCTTGAAATTTTGCGAAATAATTGATAATTTGTTTATGAAATATCAAAATACCAGATAATTCAAATATCATTATTTTTGAAAATTTTCTTTTGTATGTTTTTTAGACTACTTTTACATGATTTATCGTGAAATTTACAAAATTTTATCTGCACGGGTTGAAAAGTTACAGAGCGATAAAATATGAATTTTTAGAATTTCATATTTACCTAATTCCTCTAATTTTAACATTTTTTAAAAATTTCTTAAACAGGGTTAATAAGGATATTTAGATAAATTTTGTGTTTCAAAAATCATGAAAATATCTCAACGCGTTCACGTTTTATACGTATTTTAGCGTTCTAATCGGATTTGAGCGTTTCAGCTTGAAATACGTGTTTTTAACATAATTTGATGTTTTGACGATTTCTAGTGGTTTGCGGATTTAGAAATTTTTTTAAAATTCTAATTTTTTGGTTTTTATGTTATTACATTACATTCCATAAAAAAATTTTAAATTTAATTTTCTTGAAATTTTGCGAAATAATTGATAATTTGTTTATGAAATATCAAAATACCAGCTAATTCAAATATCATTATTTTTGAAAATTTTCTTTTGTATGTTTTTTAGACTACTTTTACATGATTTATCGTGAAATTTACAAAATTTTATCTGCACGGGTTGAAAAGTTACAGAGCGATAAAATATGAATTTTTAGAATTTCATATTTACCTAATTCCTCTAATTTTAAAATTTTTTTAAAATTTCTTAAACTGGGTTAATAAGGATATTTAGATAAATTTTGTGTTTCAAAAATCATGAAAATATCTCAACGCGTTCACGTTTTATACGTATTTTAGCGTTCTCATCGGATTTGAGCTTTTCAGCTTGAAATACGTGTTTTTAACATAATTTGATGTTTTGACGATTTCTAGTGGTTTGCGGACTTAGATATTTTTTTTAAATTCTTATTTTTTGGTTTTTATGTTATTACATTACATTCCATAAAAAAAATTTAATTCAATTGTCTTGAAATTTTGCGAAATATTTGATAATTTGTTTATGAAATATCAAAATACCAGATAATTTAAATATCATTATTTTTGAAAATTTTCTTTTGTATGTTTTTTAGACTACTTTTACATGATTTATCGTGAAATTTACAAAATTTTATCTGCACGGGTTGAAAAGTTACAGAGCGATAAAATATGAATTTTTAGAATTTCATATTTACCTATATCCTCTAATTTTAACATTTTTTAAAAATTTCTTAAACAGGGTTAATAAGGATATTTAGATAAATTTTGTGTTTCAAAAATCATGAAAATATCTCAACGCGTTCACGTTTTATACGTATTTTTGCGTTCTCATCGGATTTGAGCGTTTCAGCTTGAAATACGTGTTTTTAACATAAATTGATGTTTTGACGATTTCTAGTGGTTGCGGACTTAGAAATTTTTTTTAAATATTAATTTTTTGGTTTTTATGTTATTACATTACATTCCATAAAAAAATTTTAAATTTAATTTTCTTGAAATTTTGCGAAATAATTGATAATTTGTTTATGAAATATCAAAATACCAGATAATTCAAATATCATTATTTTTGAAAATTTTCTTTTGTATGTTTTTTAGACTACTTTTACATGATTTATCGTGAAATTTACAAAATTTTATCTGCACGGGTTGAAAAGTTACAGAGCGATAAAATATGAATTTTTAGAATTTTATATTTACCTAATTCCTCTAATTTTAACATTTTTTAAAATTTCTTAAACAGGGTTAATAAGGATATTTAGATAAATTTTGTGTTTCAAAAATCATGAAAATATCTCAACGCGTTCACGTTTTATACGTATTTTTGCGTTCTCATCGGATTTGAGCGTTTCAGCTTGAAATACGTGTTTTTAACATAAATTGATGTTTTGACGATTTCTAGTGGTTGCGGACTTAGAAATTTTTTTTAAATATTAATTTTTTGGTTTTTATGTTATTACATTACATTCCATAAAAAAAATTTAAATTTAATTTTCTTGAAATTTTGCGAAATAATTGATAATTTGTTTATGAAATATCAAAATACCAGATAATTCAAATATCATTATTTTTGAAAATTTTCTTTTGTATGTTTTTTAGACTACTTTTACATGATTTATCGTGAAATTTACAAAATTTTATCTGCACGGGTTGAAAAGTTACAGAGCGATAAAATATGAATTTTTAGAATTTCATATTTACCTAATTCCTCTAATTTTAACATTTTTTAAAAATTTCTTAAACAGGGTTAATAAGGATATTTAGATAAATTTTGTGTTTCAAAAATCATGAAAATATCTCAACGCGTTCACGTTTTATACGTATTTTAGCGTTCTAATCGGATTTGAGCGTTTCAGCTTGAAATACGTGTTTTTAACATAATTTGATGTTTTGACGATTTCTAGTGGTTTGCGGACTTAGAAATTTTTTTTAAATTCTTATTTTTTGGTTTTTATGTTATTACATTACATTCCATAAAAAAATTTTAAATTTAATTTTCTTGAAATTTTGCGAAGTAATTGATAATTTGTTTATGAAATATCAAAATACCAGATAATTCAAATATCATTATTTTTTAAAATTTTCTTTTGTATGTTTTTTAGACTTCTTTTACATGATTTATCGTGAAATTTACAAAATTTTATCTGCACTGGTTGAAAAGTTACAGAGCGATAAAATATGAATTTTTAGAATTTCATATTTACCTAATTCCTCTAATTTTAACATTTTTTAAAAATTATTTAAACAGGGTTAATAAGGATATTTAGATAAATTTTGTGTTTCAAAAATCATGAAAATATCTCAACGCGTTCACATTTTATACGTATTTTTGCGTTCTCATCGGATTTGAGCGTTCAGCTTGAAGTGTTTTTAATATAAATTGATGTTTTGACGATTTCTAGTGGTTTGCGGACTTAGAAATTTTTTTTAAATTCTTATTTTTTGGTTTTTATGTTATTACATTACATTCCATAAACAAATTTAAATTTAATTTTCTTGAAATTTTGCGAAATAATTGATAATTTATTTATGAAATATCAAAATACCAGATAATTCAAATATCATTATTTTTGAAAATTTTCTTTTGTATGTTTTTTAGACTACTTTTACATGATTTATTGTGAAATTTACAAAATTTTATCTGCACGTTTTGAAAAGTTACAGAGCGATAAAATATGAATTTTTAGAATTTCATATTTACCTAATTCCTCTAATTTTAAATTTTTTTTTAAATTTCTTAAACTGGGTTAATAAGGATATTTAGATAAATTTTGTGTTTCAAAAATCATGAAAATATCTCAACGCGTTCACGTTTTATACGTATTTTAGCGTTCTCATCGGATTTGAGCGTTTCAGCTTGAAATACGTGTTTTTAACATAATTTGATGTTTTGACGATTTCTAGTGGTTTGCGGACTTAGATATTTTTTT
The DNA here is from genome assembly GCA_947534325.1 of Agonum fuliginosum. Classification (NCBI taxonomy): domain Eukaryota; kingdom Metazoa; phylum Arthropoda; class Insecta; order Coleoptera; family Carabidae; genus Agonum; species Agonum fuliginosum. The sequence goes on from OX384046.1 coordinate 5,042,062, forward strand.
TAAATTCTTATTTTTTGGTTTTTATGTTATTACATTACATTCCATAAAAAAAAATTTAATTTAATTGTCTTGAAATTTTGCGGACTTAGAAATTTTTTTTAAATTCTTATTTTTTGGTTTTTATGTTATTACATTACATTCCATAAAAAAATTTAAATTTAATTTTCTTGAAATTTTGCGAAATAATTGATAATTTGTTTATGAAATATCAAAATACCAGATAATTCAAATATCATTATTTTTGAAAATTTTCTTTTGTATGTTTTTTAGACTACTTTTACATGATTTATCGTGAAATTTACAAAATTTTATCTGCACGGGTTGAAAAGTTACAGAGCGATAAAATATGAATTTTTAGAATTTCATATTTACCTAATTCCTCTAATTTTAACATTTTTTAAAAATTTCTTAAACAGGGTTAATAAGGATATTTAGATAAATTTTGTGTTTCAAAAATCATGAAAATATCTCAACGCGTTCACGTTTTATACGTATTTTAGCGTTCTAATCGGATTTGAGCGTTTCAGCTTGAAATACGTGTTTTTAACATAATTTGATGTTTTGACGATTTCTAGTGGTTTGCGGATTTAGAAATTTTTTTAAAATTCTAATTTTTTGGTTTTTATGTTATTACATTACATTCCATAAAAAAATTTTAAATTTAATTTTCTTGAAATTTTGCGAAATAATTGATAATTTGTTTATGAAATATCAAAATACCAGATAATTCAAATATCATTATTTTTGAAAATTTTCTTTTGTATGTTTTTTAGACTACTTTTACATGATTTATCGTGAAATTTACAAAATTTTATCTGCACGGGTTGAAAAGTTACAGAGCGATAAAATATGAATTTTTAGAATTTCATATTTACCTATATCCTCTAATTTTAAAATTTTTTTAAAATTTCTTAAACTGGGTTAATAAGGATATTTAGATAAATTTTGTGTTTCAAAAATCATGAAAATATCTCAACGCGTTCACGTTTTATACGTATTTTTGCGTTCTCATCGGATTTGAGCGTTTCAGCTTGAAATACGGTTTTTAACATAATTTGATGTTTTGACGATTTCTAGTGGTTTGCGGACTTAGAAATTTTTTTTAAATTCTTATTTTTTGGTTTTTATGTTATTACATTACATTCCATTAAAAAAATTTAAATTTAATTTTCTTGAAATTTTGCGAAATAATTGATAATTTGTTTATGAAATATCAAAATACCAGATAATTCAAATATAATTATTTTTGAAAATTTTCTTTTGTATGTTTTTTAGACTACTTTTACATGATTTATCGTGAAATTTACAAAATTTTATCTGCACGGGTTGAAAAGTTACAGAGCGATAAAATATGAATTTTTAGAATTTCATATTTACCTAATTCCTCTAATTTTAAAATTTTTTTAAAATTTCTTAAACTGGGTTAATAAGGATATTTAGATAAATTTTGTGTTTCAAAAATCATGAAAATATCTCAACGCGTTCACGTTTTATACGTATTTTAGCGTTCTCATCGGATTTGAGCGTTTCAGCTTGAAATACGTGTTTTTAACATAATTTGATGTTTTGACGATTTCTAGTGGTTTGCGGACTTAGAAATTTTTTTTAAATTCTTATTTTTTGGTTTTTATGTTATTACATTACATTCCATAAAAAAATGTAAATTTAATTTTCTTGAAATTTTGCGAAATAATTGATAATTTATTTATGAAATATCAAAATACCAGATAATTCAAATATCATTATTTTTGAAAATTTTCTTTTGTATGTTGTTTAGACTACTTTTACATGATTTATCGTGAAATTTACAAAATTTTATCTGCACGGGTTGAAAAGTTACAGAGCGATAAAATATGAATTTTTAGAATTTCATATTTACCTAATTCCTCTTATTTTAACATTTTTTAAAATTTCTTTAACAGGGTTAATAAGGATATTTAGATAAATTTTGTGTTTCAAAAATCATGAAAATATCTCAACGCGTTCACGTTTTATACGTATTTTAGCGTTCTCATCGGATTTGAGCGTTTCAGCTTGAAATACGTGTTTTTAACATAAATTGATGTTTTGACGATGTCTAGTGGTTTGCGGACTTAGAAATTTTTTTAAATTCTTATTTTTTGGTTTTTATGTTATTACATTACATTCCATTAAAAAATTTTAAATTTAATTTTCTTGAAATTTTGCGAAATAATTGATAATTTGTTTATGAAATATCAAAATACCAGATAATTCAAATATAATTATTTTTGAAAATTATCTTTTGTATGTTTTTTAGACTACTTTTACATGATTTATCGTGAAATTTACAAAATTTTATCTGCACGGGTTGAAAAGTTACAGAGCGATAAAATATGAATTTTTAGAATTTCATAATTACCTAATTCCTCTAATTTTAACATTTTTTAAAATTTCTTAAACAGGGTTAATAAGGATATTTAGATAAATTTTGTGTTTCAAAAATCATGAAAATATCTCAACGCGTTCACGTTTTATACGTATTTTTGCGTTCTCATCGGATTTGAGCGTTTCAGCTTGAAATACGTGTTTTTAACATAAATTGATGTTTTGACGATTTCTAGTGGTTGCGGACTTAGAAATTTTTTTTAAATATTAATTTTTTGGTTTTTATGTTATTACATTACATTCCATAAAAAAATTTTAAATTTAATTTTCTTGAAATTTTGCGAAATAATTGATAATTTGTTTATGAAATATCAAAATACCAGATAATTCAAATATCATTATTTTTGAAAATTTTCTTTTGTATGTTTTTTAGACTACTTTTACATGATTTATCGTGAAATTTACAAAATTTTATCTGCACGGGTTGAAAAGTTACAGAGCGATAAAATATGAATTTTTAGAATTTCATATTTACCTAATTCCTCTAATTTTAACATTTTTTAAAAATTTCTTAAACAGGGTTAATAAGGATATTTAGATAAATTTTGTGTTTCAAAAATCATGAAAATATCTCAACGCGTTCACGTTTTATACGTATTTTAGCGTTCTAATCGGATTTGAGCGTTTCAGCTTGAAATACGTGTTTTTAACATAATTTGATGTTTTGACGATTTCTAGTGGTTTGCGGACTTAGAAATTTTTTTTAAATTTTAATTTTTTGGTTTTTATGTTATTACATTACATTCCATAAAAAAAATTTAAATTTAATTTTCTTGAAATTTTGCGAAATAATTGATAATTTGTTTATGAAATATCAAAATACCAGATAATTCAAATATCATTATTTTTGAAAATTTTCTTTTGTATGTTTTTTAGACTACTTTTACATGATTTATCGTGAAATTTACAAAATTTTATCTGCACGGGTTGAAAAGTTACAGAGCGATAAAATATGAATTTTTAGAATTTCATATTTACCTAATTCCTCTAATTTTAACATTTTTTAAAAATTTCTTAAACAGGGTTAATAAGGATATTTAGATAAATTTTGTGTTTCAAAAATCATGAAAATATCTCAACGCGTTCACGTTTTATACGTATTTTAGCGTTCTAATCGGATTTGAGCGTTTCAGCTTGAAATACGTGTTTTTAACATAATTTGATGTTTTGACGATTTCTAGTGGTTTGCGGACTTAGAAATTTTTTTTAAATTCTTATTTTTTGGTTTTTATGTTATTACATTACATTCCATAAAAAAATTTTAAATTTAATTTTCTTGTAATTTTGCGAAGTAATTGATAATTTGTTTATGAAATATCAAAATACCAGATAATTCAAATATCATTATTTTTTAAAATTTTCTTTTGTATGTTTTTTAGACTTCTTTTACATGATTTATCGTGAAATTTACAAAATTTTATCTGCACTGGTTGAAAAGTTACAGAGCGATAAAATATGAATTTTTAGAATTTCATATTTACCTAATTCCTCTAATTTTAACATTTTTTAAAAATTATTTAAACAGGGTTAATAAGGATATTTAGATAAATTTTGTGTTTCAAAAATCATGAAAATATCTCAACGCGTTCACATTTTATACGTATTTTTGCGTTCTCATCGGATTTAAGCGTTCAGCTTGAAGTGTTTTTAATATAAATTGATGTTTTGACGATTTCTAGTGGTTTGCGGACTTAGATATTTTTTTTAAATTCTTATTTTTTGGTTTTTATGTTATTACATTACATTCCATAAAAAAAAATTTAATTTAATTGTCTTGAAATTTTGCGGACTTAGAAATTTTTTTTAAATTCTTATTTTTTGGTTTTTATGTTATTACATTACATTCCATAAAAAAATTTAAATTTAATTTTCTTGAAATTTTGCGAAATAATTGATAATTTGTTTATGAAATATCAAAATACCAGATAATTCAAATATCATTATTTTTGAAAATTTTCTTTTGTATGTTTTTTAGACTACTTTTACATGATTTATCGTGAAATTTACAAAATTTTATCTGCACGGGTTGAAAAGTTACAGAGCGATAAAATATGAATTTTTAGAATTTCATATTTACCTAATTCCTCTAATTTTAACATTTTTTAAAAATTTCTTAAACAGGGTTAATAAGGATATTTAGATAAATTTTGTGTTTCAAAAATCATGAAAATATCTCAACGCGTTCACGTTTTATACGTATTTTAGCGTTCTAATCGGATTTGAGCGTTTCAGCTTGAAATACGTGTTTTTAACATAATTTGATGTTTTGACGATTTCTAGTGGTTTGCGGATTTAGAAATTTTTTTAAAATTCTAATTTTTTGGTTTTTATGTTATTACATTACATTCCATAAAAAAATTTTAAATTTAATTTTCTTGAAATTTTGCGAAATAATTGATAATTTGTTTATGAAATATCAAAATACCAGCTAATTCAAATATCATTATTTTTGAAAATTTTCTTTTGTATGTTTTTTAGACTACTTTTACATGATTTATCGTGAAATTTACAAAATTTTATCTGCACGGGTTGAAAAGTTACAGAGCGATAAAATATGAATTTTTAGAATTTCATATTTACCTAATTCCTCTAATTTTAAAATTTTTTTAAAATTTCTTAAACTGGGTTAATAAGGATATTTAGATAAATTTTGTGTTTCAAAAATCATGAAAATATCTCAACGCGTTCACGTTTTATACGTATTTTTGCGTTCTCATCGGATTTGAGCGTTTCAGCTTGAAATACGTGTTTTTAACATAAATTGATGTTTTGACGATTTCTAGTGGTTGCGGACTTAGAAATTTTTTTTAAATATTAATTTTTTGGTTTTTATGTTATTACATTACATTCCATAAAAAAATTTTAAATTTAATTTTCTTGAAATTTTGCGAAATAATTGATAATTTGTTTATGAAATATCAAAATACCAGATAATTCAAATATCATTATTTTTGAAAATTTTCTTTTGTATGTTTTTTAGACTACTTTTACATGATTTATCGTGAAATTTACAAAATTTTATCTGCTCGGGTTGTAAAGTTACAGAGCGATAAAATATGAAGTTTTAGAATTTCATATTTACCTAATTCCTCTAATTTTAACATTTTTTAAAAATTTCTTAAACAGGGTTAATAAGGATATTTAGATAAATTTTGTGTTTCAAAAATCATGAAAATATCTCAACGCGTTCACGTTTTATACGTATTTTAGCGTTCTAATCGGATTTGAGCGTTTCAGCTTGAAATACGTGTTTTTAACATAATTTGATGTTTTGACGATTTCTAGTGGTTTCCGGACTTAGAAATTTTTTTAAAATTCTAATTTTTTGGTTTTTATGTTATTACATTACATTCCATAAAAAAATTTTAAATTTAATTTTCTTGAAATTTTGCGAAATAATTGATAATTTGTTTATGAAATATCAAAATACCAGATAATTCAAATATCATTATTTTTGAAAATTTTCTTTTGTATGTTTTTTAGACTACTTTTACATGATTTATCGTGAAATTTACAAAATTTTATCTGCACTGGTTGAAAAGTTACAGAGCGATAAAATATGAATTTTTAGAATTTCATATTTACCTGATTCCTCTAATTTTAAAATTTTTTAAAAATTTCTTAAACAGGGTTAATACGGATATTTAGATAAATTTTGTTTTTCAAAAATCATGAAAATATCTCAACGCGTTCACGTTTTATACGTATTTTTGCGTTCTCATCGGATTTGACCGTTCAGCTTGAAATACGTGTTTTTAATATAAATTGATGTTTTGACGATTTCTAGTGGTTTGCGGACTTAGAAATTTTTTTTAAATTCTTATTTTTTGGTTTTTATGTTATTACATTACATTCCATAAAAAAATTAAATTTAATTGTCTTGAAATTTTGCGGACTTAGAAATTTTTTTTAAATTCTTATTTTTTGGTTTTTATGTTATTACATTACATTCCATAAACAAATTTAAATTTAATTTTCTTGAAATTTTGCGAAATAATTGATAATTTATTTATGAAATATCAAAATACCAGATAATTCAAATATCATTATTTTTGAAAATTTTCTTTTGTATGTTGTTTAGACTACTTTTACATGATTTATCGTGAAATTTACAAAATTTTATCTGCACGGGTTAAAAAGTTACAGAGCGATAAAATATGAATTTTTTGAATTTCATATTTACCTAATTCCTCTAATTTTAACATTTTTTAAAATTTCTTAAACAGGGTTAATAAGGATATTTAGATAAATTTTATGTTTCAAAAATCATGAAAATATCTCAACGCGTTCACATTTTATACGTATTTTTGCGTTCTCATCGGATTTGAGCGTTTCAGCTTGAAATACGTAGTTTTTAACATAAATTGATGTTTTGACGATTTCTAGTGGTTTGCAGACTTAGAAATTTTTTTAAAATTCTAATTTTTTGGTTTTTATGTTATTACATTACATTCCATAAAAAAATTTAAATTTAATTTTCTTGAAATTTTGCGAAATAATTGATAATTTGTTTATGAAATATCAAAATACCAGATAATTCAAATATCATTATTTTTGAAAATTTTCTTTTGTATGTTTTTTAGACTACTTTTACATGATTTATCGTGAAATTTACAAAATTTTATCTGCACGGGTTGAAAAGTTACAGAGCGATAAAATATGAATTTTTAGAATTTCATAATTACCTAATTCCTCTAATTTTAACATTTTTTAAAATTTCTTAAACAGGGTTAATAAGGATATTTAGATAAATTTTGTGTTTCAAAAATCATGAAAATATCTCAACGCGTTCACGTTTTATACGTATTTTTGCGTTCTCATCGGATTTGAGCGTTTCAGCTTGAAATACGTGTTTTTAACATAAATTGATGTTTTGACGATTTCTAGTGGTTGCGGACTTAGAAATTTTTTTTAAATATTAATTTTTTGGTTTTTATGTTATTACATTACATTCCATAAAAAAATTTTAAATTTAATTTTCTTGAAATTTTGCGAAATAATTGATAATTTGTTTATGAAATATCAAAATACCAGATAATTCAAATATCATTATTTTTGAAAATTTTCTTTTGTATGTTTTTTAGACTACTTTTACATGATTTATCGTGAAATTTACAAAATTTTATCTGCTCGGGTTGTAAAGTTACAGAGCGATAAAATATGAAGTTTTAGAATTTCATATTTACCTAATTCCTCTAATTTTAACATTTTTTAAAAATTTCTTAAACAGGGTTAATAAGGATATTTAGATAAATTTTGTGTTTCAAAAATCATGAAAATATCTCAACGCGTTCACGTTTTATACGTATTTTAGCGTTCTAATCGGATTTGAGCGTTTCAGCTTGAAATACGTGTTTTTAACATAATTTGATGTTTTGACGATTTCTAGTGGTTTGCGGACTTAGAAATTTTTTTAAAATTCTAATTTTTTGGTTTTTATGTTATTACTTACATTCCATAAAAAAATTTTAAATTTAATTTTCTTGAAATTTTGCGAAATAATTGATAATTTGTTTATGAAATATCAAAATACCAGATAATTCAAATATCATTATTTTTGAAAATTTTCTTTTGTATGTTTTTTAGACTACTTTTACATGATTTATCGTGAAATTTACAAAATTTTATCTGCACGGGTTGAAAAGTTACAGAGCAATAAAATATGAATTTTTAGAATTTCATATTTACCTAATTCCTCTAATTTTAACATTTTTTAAAAATTTCTTAAACAGGGTTAATAAGGATATTTAGATAAATTTTGTGTTTCAAAAATCATGAAAATATCTCAACGCGTTCACGTTTTATACGTATTTTAGCGTTCTAATCGGATTTGAGCGTTTCAGCTTGAAATACGTGTTTTTAACATAATTTGATGTTTTGACGATTTCTAGTGGTTTGCGGACTTAGAAATTTTTTTAAAATTCTAATTTTTTGGTTTTTATGTTATTACATTACATTCCATAAAAAAAATTTAAATTTAATTTTCTTGAAATTTTGCGAAATAATTGATAATTTGTTTATGAAATATCAAAATACCAGATAATTCAAATATCATTATTTTTGAAAATTTTCTTTTGTATGTTTTTTAGACTACTTTTACATGATTTATCATGAAATTTACAAAATTTTATCTGCACTGGTTGAAAAGTTACAGAGCGATAAAATATGAATTTTTAGAATTTCATATTTACCTAATTCCTCTAATTTTAACATTTTTTAAAATTTCTTAAACAGGGTTAATAAGGATATTTAGATAAATTTTGTGTTTCAAAAATCATGAAAATATCTCAACGCGTTCACGTTTTATACGTATTTTTGCGTTCTCATCGGATTTGAGCGTTTCAGCTTGAAATACGTGTTTTTAACATAAATTGATGTTTTGACGATTTCTAGTGGTTGCGGACTTAGAAATTTTTTTTAAATATTAATTTTTTGGTTTTTATGTTATTACATTACATTCCATAAAAAAATTTTAAATTTAATTTTCTTGAAATTTTGCGAAATAATTGATAATTTGTTTATGAAATATCAAAATACCAGATAATTCAAATATCATTATTTTTGAAAATTTTCTTTTGTATGTTTTTTAGACTACTTTTACATGATTTATCGTGAAATTTACAAAATTTTATCTGCACGGGTTGAAAAGTTACAGAGCGATAAAATATGAATTTTTAGAATTTCATATTTACCTAATTCCTCTAATTTTAACATTTTTTAAAAATTTCTTAAACAGGGTTAATAAGGATATTTAGATAAATTTTGTGTTTCAAAAATCATGAAAATATCTCAACGCGTTCACGTTTTATACGTATTTTAGCGTTCTAATCGGATTTGAGCGTTTCAGCTTGAAATACGTGTTTTTAACATAATTTGATGTTTTGACGATTTCTAGTGGTTTGCGGACTTAGAAATTTTTTTTAAATTTTAATTTTTTGGTTTTTATGTTATTACATTACATTCCATAAAAAAAATTTAAATTTAATTTTCTTGAAATTTTGCGAAATAATTGATAATTTGTTTATGAAATATCAAAATACCAGATAATTCAAATATCATTATTTTTGAAAATTTTCTTTTGTATGTTTTTTAGACTACTTTTACATGATTTATCGTGAAATTTACAAAATTTTATCTGCACGGGTTGAAAAGTTACAGAGCGATAAAATATGAATTTTTAGAATTTCATATTTACCTAATTCCTCTAATTTTAACATTTTTTAAAAATTTCTTAAACAGGGTTAATAAGGATATTTTGATAAATTTTGTGTTTCAAAAATCATGAAAATATCTCAACGCGTTCACGTTTTATACGTATTTTAGCGTTCTAATCGGATTTGAGCGTTTCAGCTTGAAATACGTGTTTTTAACATAATTTGATGTTTTGACGATTTCTAGTGGTTTGCGGACTTAGAAATTTTTTTTAAATTCTTATTTTTTGGTTTTTATGTTATTACATTACATTCCATAAAAAAATTTTAAATTTAATTTTCTTGAAATTTTGCGAAGTAATTGATAATTTGTTTATGAAATATCAAAATACCAGATAATTCAAATATCATTATTTTTTAAAATTTTCTTTTGTATGTTTTTTAGACTACTTTTACATGATTTATCGTGAAATTTACAAAATTTTATCTGCACTGGTTGAAAAGTTACAGAGCGATAAAATATGAATTTTTAGAATTTCATATTTACCTAATTCCTCTAATTTTAACATTTTTTAAAAATTATTTAAACAGGGTTAATAAGGATATTTAGATAAATTTTGTGTTTCAAAAATCATGAAAATATCTCAACGCGTTCACATTTTATACGTATTTTTGCGTTCTCATCGGATTTGAGCGTTCAGCTTGAAGTGTTTTTAATATAAATTGATGTTTTGACGATTTCTAGTGGTTTGCGGACTTAGAAATTTTTTTTAAATTCTTATTTTTTGGTTTTTATGTTATTACATTACATTCCATAAAAAAATTAAATTTAATTGTCTTGAAATTTTGCGGACTTAGAAATTTTTTTAAAATTCTTATTTTTTGGTTTTTATGTTATTACATTACATTCCATAAACAAATTTAAATTTAATTTTCTTGAAATTTTGCGAAATAATTGATAATTTATTTATGAAATATCAAAATACCAGATAATTCAAATATCATTATTTTTGAAAATTTTCTTTTGTATGTTTTTTAGACTACTTTTACATGATTTATTGTGAAATTTACAAAATTTTATCTGCACGTTTTGAAAAGTTACAGAGCGATAAAATATGAATTTTTAGAATTTCATATTTACCTAATTCCTCTAATTTTAATTTTTTTTTTAAATTTCTTAAACTGGGTTAATAAGGATATTTAGATAAATTTTGTGTTTCAAAAATCATGAAAATATCTCAACGCGTTCACGTTTTATACGTATTTTAGCGTTCTCATCGGATTTGAGCGTTTCAGCTTGAAATACGTGTTTTTAACATAATTTGATGTTTTGACGATTTCTAGTGGTTTGCGGACTTAGATATTTTTTTTAAATTCTTATTTTTTGGTTTTTATGTTATTACATTACATTCCATAAAAAAAAATTTAATTTAATTGTCTTGAAATTTTGCGGACTTAGAAATTTTTTTTAAATTCTTATTTTTTGGTTTTTATGTTATTACATTACATTCCATAAAAAAATTTAAATTTAATTTTCTTGAAATTTTGCGAAATAATTGATAATTTGTTTATGAAATATCAAAATACCAGATAATTCAAATATCATTATTTTTGAAAATTTTCTTTTGTATGTTTTTTAGACTACTTTTACATGATTTATCGTGAAATTTACAAAATTTTATCTGCACGGGTTGAAAAGTTACAGAGCGATAAAATATGAATTTTTAGAATTTCATATTTACCTAATTCCTCTAATTTTAACATTTTTTAAAAATTTCTTAAACAGGGTTAATAAGGATATTTAGATAAATTTTGTGTTTCAAAAATCATGAAAATATCTCAACGCGTTCACGTTTTATACGTATTTTAGCGTTCTAATCGGATTTGAGCGTTTCAGCTTGAAATACGTGTTTTTAACATAATTTGATGTTTTGACGATTTCTAGTGGTTTGCGGACTTAGAAATTTTTTTTAAATTCTTATTTTTTGGTTTTTATGTTATTACATTACATTCCATAAAAAAATTTTAAATTTAATTTTCTTGAAATTTTGCGAAGTAATTGATAATTTGTTTATGAAATATCAAAATACCAGATAATTCAAATATCATTATTTTTTAAAATTTTCTTTTGTATGTTTTTTAGACTACTTTTACATGATTTATCGTGAAATTTACAAAATTTTATCTGCACTGGTTGAAAAGTTACAGAGCGATAAAATATGAATTTTTAGAATTTCATATTTACCTAATTCCTCTAATTTTAACATTTTTTAAAAATTATTTAAACAGGGTTAATAAGGATATTTAGATAAATTTTGTGTTTCAAAAATCATGAAAATATCTCAACGCGTTCACATTTTATACGTATTTTTGCGTTCTCATCGGATTTGAGCGTTCAGCTTGAAGTGTTTTTAATATAAATTGATGTTTTGACGATTTCTAGTGGTTTGCGGACTTAGAAATTTTTTTTAAATTCTTATTTTTTGGTTTTTATGTTATTACATTACATTCCATAAAAAAATTAAATTTAATTGTCTTGAAATTTTGCGGACTTAGAAATTTTTTAAAAATTCTTATTTTTTGGTTTTTATGTTATTACATTACATTCCATAAACAAATTTAAATTTAATTTTCTTGAAATTTTGCGAAATAATTGATAATTTATTTATGAAATATCAAAATACCAGATAATTCAAATATCATTATTTTTGAAAATTTTCTTTTGTATGTTTTTTAGACTACTTTTACATGATTTATTGTGAAATTTACAAAATTTTATCTGCACGTTTTGAAAAGTTACAGAGCGATAAAATATGAATTTTTAGAATTTCATATTTACCTAATTCCTCTAATTTTAAATTTTTTTTTAAATTTCTTAAACTGGGTTAATAAGGATATTTAGATAAATTTTGTGTTTCAAAAATCATGAAAATATCTCAACGCGTTCACGTTTTATACGTATTTTAGCGTTCTCATCGGATTTGAGCGTTTCAGCTTGAAATACGTGTTTTTAACATAATTTGATGTTTTGACGATTTCTAGTGGTTTGCGGACTTAGATATTTTTTTTAAATTCTTATTTTTTGGTTTTTATGTTATTACATTACATTCCATAAAAAAAAATTTAATTTAATTGTCTTGAAATTTTGCGGACTTAGAAATTTTTTTTAAATTCTTATTTTTTGGTTTTTATGTTATTACATTACATTCCATAAAAAAATTTAAATTTAATTTTCTTGAAATTTTGCGAAATAATTGATAATTTGTTTATGAAATATCAAAATACCAGATAATTCAAATATCATTATTTTTGAAAATTTTCTTTTGTATGTTTTTTAGACTACTTTTACATGATTTATCGTGAAATTTACAAAATTTTATCTGCACGGGTTGAAAAGTTACAGAGCGATAAAATATGAATTTTTAGAATTTCATATTTACCTAATTCCTCTAATTTTAACATTTTTTAAAAATTTCTTAAACAGGGTTAATAAGGATATTTAGATAAATTTTGTGTTTCAAAAATCATGAAAATATCTCAACGCGTTCACGTTGTATACGTATTTTTGCGTTCTCATCGGATTTGAGCGTTTCAGCTTGAAATACGTGTTTTTAACATAATTTGATGTTTTGACGATTTCTAGTGGTTTGCGGACTTAGAAATTTTTTTAAAATTCTAATTTTTTGGTTTTTATGTTATTACATTACATTCCATAAAAAAATTTTAAATTTAATTTTCTTGAAATTTTGCGAAATAATTGATAATTTGTTTATGAAATATCAAAATACCAGATAATTTAAATATCATTATTTTTGAAAATTTTCTTTTGTATGTTTTTTAGACTACTTTTACATGATTTATCGTGAAATTTACAAAATTTTATCTGCACGGGTTGAAAAGTTACAGAGCGATAAAATATGAATTTTTAGAATTTCATATTTACCTATATCCTCTAATTTTAACATTTTTTAAAAATTTCTTAAACAGGGTTAATAAGGATATTTAGATAAATTTTGTGTTTCAAAAATCATGAAAATATCTCAACGCGTTCACGTTGTATACGTATTTTTGCGTTCTCATCGGATTTGAGCGTTTCAGCTTGAAATACGTGTTTTTAACATAATTTGATGTTTTGACGATTTCTAGTGGTTTGCGGACTTAGAAATTTTTTTAAAATTCTAATTTTTTGGTTTTTATGTTATTACATTACATTCCATAAAAAAATTTTAAATTTAATTTTCTTGAAATTTTGCGAAATAATTGATAATTTGTTTATGAAATATCAAAATACCAGATAATTCAAATATCATTATTTTTGAAAATTTTCTTTTGTATGTTTTTTAGACTACTTTTACATGATTTATCGTGAAATTTACAAAATTTTATCTGCACTGGTTGAAAAGTTACAGAGCGATAAAATATGAATTTTTAGAATTTCATATTTACCTGATTCCTCTAATTTTAACATTTTTTAAAAATTTCTTAAACAGGGTTAATACGGATATTTAGATAAATTTTGTTTTTCAAAAATCATGAAAATATCTCAACGCGTTCACGTTTTATACGTATTTTTGCGTTCTCATCGGATTTGACCGTTCAGCTTGAAATACGTGTTTTTAATATAAATTGATGTTTTGACGATTTCTAGTGGTTTGCGGACTTAGAAATTTTTTTTAAATTCTTATTTTTTGGTTTTTATGTTATTACATTACATTCCATAAAAAAATTAAATTTAATTGTCTTGAAATTTTGCGGACTTAGAAATTTTTTTTAAATTCTTATTTTTTGGTTTTTATGTTATTACATTACATTCCATAAACAAATTTAAATTTAATTTTCTTGAAATTTTGCGAAATAATTGATAATTTATTTATGAAATATCAAAATACCAGATAATTCAAATATCATTATTTTTGAAAATTTTCTTTTGTATGTTGTTTAGACTACTTTTACATGATTTATCGTGAAATTTACAAAATTTTATCTGCACGGGTTAAAAAGTTACAGAGCGATAAAATATGAATTTTTTGAATTTCATATTTACCTAATTCCTCTAATTTTAACATTTTTTAAAATTTCTTAAACAGGGTTAATAAGGATATTTAGATAAATTTTATGTTTCAAAAATCATGAAAATATCTCAACGCGTTCACATTTTATACGTATTTTTGCGTTCTCATCGGATTTGAGCGTTTCAGCTTGAAATACGTAGTTTTTAACATAAATTGATGTTTTGACGATTTCTAGTGGTTTGCAGACTTAGAAATTTTTTTAAAATTCTAATTTTTTGGTTTTTATGTTATTACATTACATTCCATAAACAAATTTAAATTTAATTTTCTTGAAATTTTGCGAAATAATTGATAATTTGTTTATGAAATATCAAAATACCAGATAATTCAAATATCATTATTTTTGAAAATTTTCTTTTGTATGTTTTTTAGACTACTTTTACATGATTTATCGTGAAATTTACAAAATTTTATCTGCACGGGTTGAAAAGTTACAGAGCGATAAAATATGAATTTTTAGAATTTCATAATTACCTAATTCCTCTAATTTTAACATTTTTTAAAATTTCTTAAACAGGGTTAATAAGGATATTTAGATAAATTTTGTGTTTCAAAAATCATGAAAATATCTCAACGCGTTCACGTTTTATACGTATTTTTGCGTTCTCATCGGATTTGAGCGTTTCAGCTTGAAATACGTGTTTTTAACATAAATTGATGTTTTGACGATTTCTAGTGGTTGCGGACTTAGAAATTTTTTTTAAATATTAATTTTTTGGTTTTTATGTTATTACATTACATTCCATAAAAAAAATTTAAATTTAATTTTCTTGAAATTTTGCGAAATAATTGATAATTTGTTTATGAAATATCAAAATACCAGATAATTCAAATATCATTATTTTTGAAAATTTTCTTTTGTATGTTTTTTAGACTACTTTTACATGATTTATCGTGAAATTTACAAAATTTTATCTGCTCGGGTTGTAAAGTTACAGAGCGATAAAATATGAAGTTTTAGAATTTCATATTTACCTAATTCCTCTAATTTTAACATTTTTTAAAAATTTCTTAAACAGGGTTAATAAGGATATTTAGATAAATTTTGTGTTTCAAAAATCATGAAAATATCTCAACGCGTTCACGTTTTATACGTATTTTAGCGTTCTAATCGGATTTGAGCGTTTCAGCTTGAAATACGTGTTTTTAACATAATTTGATGTTTTGACGATTTCTAGTGGTTTGCGGACTTAGAAATTTTTTTAAAATTCTAATTTTTTGGTTTTTATGTTATTACATTACATTCCATAAAAAAATTTTAAATTTAATTTTCTTGAAATTTTGCGAAATAATTGATAATTTGTTTATGAAATATCAAAATACCAGATAATTCAAATATCATTATTTTTGAAAATTTTCTTTTGTATGTTTTTTAGACTACTTTTACATGATTTATCGTGAAATTTACAAAATTTTATCTGCACTGGTTGAAAAGTTACAGAGCGATAAAATATGAATTTTTAGAATTTCATATTTACCTAATTCCTCTAATTTTAACATTTTTTAAAATTTCTTAAACAGGGTTAATAAGGATATTTAGATAAATTTTGTGTTTCAAAAATTATGAAAATATCTCAACGCGTTCACGTTTTATACGTATTTTTGCGTTCTCATCGGATTTGAGCGTTTCAGCTTGAAATACGTGTTTTTAACATAAATTGATGTTTTGACGATTTCTAGTGGTTTGCGGACTTAGAAATTTTTTTTAAATTTTAATTTTTTGGTTTTTATGTTATTACATTACATTCCATAAAAAAAATTTTAAATTTAATTTTCTTGAAATTTTGCGAAATAATTGATAATTTGTTTATGAAATATCAAAATACCAGATAATTCAAATATCATTATTTTTGAAAATTTTCTTTTGTATGTTTTTTAGACTACTTTTACATGATTTATCGTGAAATTTACAAAATTTTATCTGCACGGGTTGAAAAGTTACAGAGCAATAAAATATGAATTTTTAGAATTTCATATTTACCTAATTCCTCTAATTTTAACATTTTTTAAAAATTTCTTAAACAGGGTTAATAAGGATATTTAGATAAATTTTGTGTTTCAAAAATCATGAAAATATCTCAACGCGTTCACGTTTTATACGTATTTTAGCGTTCTAATCGGATTTGAGCGTTTCAGCTTGAAATACGTGTTTTTAACATAATTTGATGTTTTGACGATTTCTAGTGGTTTGCGGACTTAGAAATTTTTTTAAAATTCTAATTTTTTGGTTTTTATGTTATTACATTACATTCCATAAAAAAATTTTAAATTTAATTTTCTTGAAATTTTGCGAAATAATTGATAATTTGTTTATGAAATATCAAAATACCAGATAATTCAAATATCATTATTTTTGAAAATTTTCTTTTGTATGTTTTTTAGACTACTTTTACATGATTTATCGTGAAATTTACAAAATTTTATCTGCACTGGTTGAAAAGTTACAGAGCGATAAAATATGAATTTTTAGAATTTCATATTTACCTGATTCCTCTAATTTTAACATTTTTTAAAAATTTCTTAAACAGGGTTAATAAGGATATTTAGATAAATTTTGTTTTTCAAAAATCATGAAAATATCTCAACGCGTTCACGTTTTATACGTATTTTTGCGTTCTCATCGGATTTGACCGTTCAGCTTGAAATACGTGTTTTTAATATAAATTGATGTTTTGACGATTTCTAGTGGTTTGCGGACTTAGAAATTTTTTTTAAATTCTTATTTTTTGGTTTTTATGTTATTACATTACATTCCATAAAAAAAATTTAAATTTAATTTTCTTGAAATTTTGCGAAATAATTGATAATTTATTTATGAAATATCAAAATACCAGATAATTCAAATATCATTATTTTTGAAAATTTTCTTTTGTATGTTTTTTAGACTAATTTTACATGATTTATCGTGAAATTTACAAAATTTAATCTGCACGGGTTGAAAAGTTACAGAGCGATAAAATATGAATTTTTAGAATTTCATATTTACCTAATTCCTCTTATTTTAACATTTTTTAAAATTTCTTTAACAGGGTTAATAAGGATATTTAGATAAATTTTGTGTTTCAAAAATCATGAAAATATCTCAACGCGTTCACGTTTTATACGTATTTTTGCGTTCTCATCGGATTTGAGCGTTTCAGCTTGAAATACGTGTTTTTAACATAATTTGATGTTTTGACGATTTCTAGTGGTTTGCGGACTTAGAAATTTATTTTAAATTCTTATTTTTTGGTTTTTATGTTATTACATTACATTCCATAAAAAAATTTTAAATTTAATTTTCTTGAAATTTTGCGAAATAATTGATAATTTGTTTATGAAATATCAAAATACCAGATAATTCAAATATAATTATTTTTGAAAATTTTCTTTTGTATGTTTTTTAGACTACTTTTACATGATTTATCGTGAAATTTACAAAATTTTATCTGCACGGGTTGAAAAGTTACAGAGCGATAAAATATGAATTTTTAGAATTTCATATTTACCTAATTCCTCTAATTTTAAAATTTTTTTAAAATTTCTTAAACTGGGTTAATAAGGATATTTAGATAAATTTTGTGTTTCAAAAATCATGAAAATATCTCAACGCGTTCACGTTTTATACGTATTTTAGCGTTCTCATCGGATTTGAGCGTTTCAGCTTGAAATACGTGTTTTTAACATAAATTGATGTTTTGACGATTTCTAGTGGTTTGCGGACTTAGAAATTTTTTTAAATTCTTATTTTTTGGTTTTTATGTTATTACATTACATTCCATAAAAAAATTTTAAATTTAATTTTCTTGAAATTTTGCGAAGTAATTGATAATTTGTTTATGAAATATTAAAATACCAGATAATTCAAATATAATTATTTTTGAAAATTTTCTTTTGTATGTTTTTTAGACTACTTTTACATGATTTATCGTGAAATTTACAAAATTTTATCTGCACGGGTTGAAAAGTTACAGAGCGATAAAATATGAATTTTTAGAATTTCATATTTACCTATATCCTCTAATTTTAACATTTTTTAAAAATTTCTTAAACAGGGTTAATAAGGATATTTAGATAAATTTTGTGTTTCAAAAATCATGAAAATATCTCAACGCGTTCACGTTTTATACGTATTTTTGCGTTCTCATCGGATTTGAGCGTTTCAGCTTGAAATACGTGTTTTTAACATAATTTGATGTTTTGACGATTTCTAGTGGTTTGCGGACTTAGAAATTTATTTTAAATTCTTATTTTTTGGTTTTTATGTTATTACATTACATTCCATAAAAAAATTTTAAATTTAATTTTCTTGAAATTTTGCGAAATAATTGATAATTTGTTTATGAAATATCAAAATACCAGATAATTCAAATATAATTATTTTTGAAAATTTTCTTTTGTATGTTTTTTAGACTACTTTTACATGATTTATCGTGAAATTTACAAAATTTTATCTGCACGGGTTGAAAAGTTACAGAGCGATAAAATATGAATTTTTAGAATTTCATATTTACCTAATTCCTCTAATTTTAAAATTTTTTTAAAATTTCTTAAACTGGGTTAATAAGGATATTTAGATAAATTTTGTGTTTCAAAAATCATGAAAATATCTCAACGCGTTCACGTTTTATACGTATTTTAGCGTTCTCATCGGATTTGAGCGTTTCAGCTTGAAATACGTGTTTTTAACATAAATTGATGTTTTGACGATTTCTAGTGGTTTGCGGACTTAGAAATTTTTTTAAATTCTTATTTTTTGGTTTTTATGTTATTACATTACATTCCATAAAAAAATTTTAAATTTAATTTTCTTGAAATTTTGCGAAGTAATTGATAATTTGTTTATGAAATATCAAAATACCAGATAATTCAAATATCATTATTTTTTAAAATTTTCTTTTGTATGTTTTTTAGACTACTTTTACATGATTTATCGTGAAATTTACAAAATTTTATCTGCACTGGTTGAAAAGTTACAGAGCGATAAAATATGAATTTTTAGAATTTCATATTTACCTATATCCCCTAATTTTAACATTTTTTAAAAATTTCTTAAACAGGGTTAATAAGGATATTTAGATAAATTTTGTGTTTCAAAAATCATGAAAATATCTCAACGCGTTCACGTTTTATACGTATTTTTGCGTTCTCATCGGATTTGAGCGTTTCAGCTTGAAATACGTGTTTTTAACATAATTTGATGTTTTGACGATTTCTAGTGGTTTGCGGACTTAGAAATTTTTTTTAAATTCTTATTTTTTGGTTTTTATGTTATTGCATTAAATTCCATAAAAAAATTTTAAATTTAATTTTCTTGAAATTTTGCAAAATAATTGATAATTTGTTTATGAAATATCAAAATACCAGATAATTCAAATATAATTATTTTTGAAAATTTTCTTTGGTATGTTTTTTAGACTACTTTTACATGATTTATCGTGAAATTTACAAAATTTTATCTGCACGGGTTGAAAAGTTACAGAGCGATAAAATATGAATTTTTAGAATTTCATATTTACCTAATTCCTTTAATTTTAACATTTTTTAAAATTTCTTTAACAGGGTTAATAAGGATATTTAGATAAATTTTGTGTTTCAAAAATCATGAAAATATCTCAACGCGTTCACGTTTTATACGTATTTTAGCGTTCTCATCGGATTTGAGCGTTTCAGCTTGAAATAAGTGTTTTTTCAAAAACCCGCTAAAATCGCTGATTAACGTGTAAAGTATAATTTCTATATATATTCTGTAATTTATTATAATATATACAATATTCTATAAGTTATTGAAGATTTTAAGTGAAATTGCTAATAAAATGTGGCCTATGCGATATGACTCCGCCTAGCGGCGACAGGGCGAACTGTAACCTCTTGAGCAGTCATAAAACTAGTGGAAGGGGTATGCACGTTACCGGGGCCTGGTTTTTATGTTATTACATTACATTCCATAAAAAATTTTAATTTTAATTTTCTTGAAATTTTGCGAAATAATTGATAATTTGTTTATGAAATATCAAAATACCAGATAATTCAAATATCATTATTTTTGAAAATTTTCTATTGTATGTTTTTACCTTCCGCTTACCTGTAAGTGTGTGTGTGTGTGTGTGTGTGTGTGTGTGTGTGTGTGTGTGTGTGTGTGTGTGTGTGTGTGTGTGTGTGTGTGTGTGTGTGTGTGTGTGTGTGTGTGTGTGTGTGTGTGTGTGTGTGTGTGTGTGTGTGTGTGTGTGTGTGTGTGTGTGTGTGTGTGTGTGTGTGTGTGTGTGTGTGTGTGTGTGTGTGTGTGTGTGTGTGTGTGTGTGTGTGTGTGTGTGTGTGTGTGTGTGTGTGTGTGTGTGTGTGTGTGTGTGTGTGTGTGTGTGTGTGTGTGTGTGTGTGTGTGTGTGTGTGTGTGTGTGTGTGTGTGTGTGTGTGTGTGTGTGTGTGTGTGTGTGTGTGTGTGTGTGTGTGTGTGTGTGTGTGTGTGTGTGTGTGTGTGTGTGTGTGTGTGTGTGTGTGTGTGTGTGTGTGTGTGTGTGTGTGTGTGTGTGTGTGTGTGTGTGTGTGTGTGTGTGTGTGTGTGTGTGTGTGTGTGTGTGTGTGTGTGTGTGTGTGTGTGTGTGTGTGTGTGTGTGTGTGTGTGTGTGTGTGTGTGTGTGTGTGTGTGTGTGTGTGTGTGTGTGTGTGTGTGTGTGTGTGTGTGTGTGTGTGTGTGTGTGTGTGTGTGTGTGTGTGTGTGTGTGTGTGTGTGTGTGTGTGTGTGTGTGTGTGTGTGTGTGTGTGTGTGTGTGTGTGTGTGTGTGTGTGTGTGTGTGTGTGTGTGTGTGTGTGTGTGTGTGTGTGTGTGTGTGTGTGTGTGTGTGTGTGTGTGTGTGTGTGTGTGTGTGTGTGTGTGTGTGTGTGTGTGTGTGTGTGTGTGTGTGTGTGTGTGTGTGTGTGTGTGTGTGTGTGTGTGTGTGTGTGTGTGTGTGTGTGTGTGTGTGTGTGTGTGTGTGTGTGTGTGTGTGTGTGTGTGTGTGTGTGTGTGTGTGTGTGTGTGTGTGTGTGTGTGTGTGTGTGTGTGTGTGTGTGTGTGTGTGTGTGTGTGTGTGTGTGTGTGTGTGTGTGTGTGTGTGTGTGTGTGTGTGTGTGTGTGTGTGTGTGTGTGTGTGTGTGTGTGTGTGTGTGTGTGTGTGTGTGTGTGTGTGTGTGTGTGTGTGTGTGTGTGTGTGTGTGTGTGTGTGTGTGTGTGTGTGTGTGTGTGTGTGTGTGTGTGTGTGTGTGTGTGTGTGTGTGTGTGTGTGTGTGTGTGTGTGTGTGTGTGTGTGTGTGTGTGTGTGTGTGTGTGTGTGTGTGTGTGTGTGTGTGTGTGTGTGTGTGTGTGTGTGTGTGTGTGTGTGTGTGTGTGTGTGTGTGTGTGTGTGTGTGTGTGTGTGTGTGTGTGTGTGTGTGTGTGTGTGTGTGTGTGTGTGTGTGTGTGTGTGTGTGTGTGTGTGTGTGTGTGTGTGTGTGTGTGTGTGTGTGTGTGTGTGTGTGTGTGTGTGTGTGTGTGTGTGTGTGTGTGTGTGTGTTACATTACATTCCATAAAAAAATTTTAAATTTAATTTTCTTGAAATTTTGCGAAATAATTGATAATTTGTTTATGAAATATCAAAATACCAGCTAATTCAAATATCATTATTTTTGAAAATTTTCTTTTGTATGTTTTTTAGACTACTTTTACATGATTTATCGTGAAATTTACAAAATTTTATCTGCACGGGTTGAAAAGTTACAGAGCGATAAAATATGAATTTTTAGAATTTCATATTTACCTAATTCCTCTAATTTTAACATTTTTAAAAAATTTCTTAAACAGGGTTAATAAGGATATTTAGATAAATTTTGTGTTTCAAAAATCATGAAAATATCTCAAGGCGTTCACGTTTTATACGTATTTTTGCGTTCTCATCGGATTTGAGCGTTTCAGCTTGAAATACGTGTTTTTAACATAATTTGATGTTTTGACGATTTCTAGTGGTTTGCGGACTTAGAAATTTTTTTTAAATTCTTATTTTTTGGTTTTTATGTTATTACATTACATTCCATAAAAAAAATTTATATTTAATTTTCTGGAAATTTTGCGAAATAATTGATAATTTGTTTATGAAATATCAAAATACCAGATAATTCAAATATCATTATTTTTGAAAATTTTCTTTTGTATGTTTTTTAGACTAATTTTACATGATTTATCGTGAAATTTACAAAATTTTATCTGCACGGGTTGAAAAGTTACAGAGCGATAAAATATGAATTTTTAGAATTTCATATTTACCTAATTCCTCTAATTTTAACATTTTTTAAAATTTCTTAAACAGGGTTAATAAGGATATTTAGATAAATTTTGTGTTTCAAAAATCATGAAAATATCTCAACGCGTTCACGTTTTATACGTATTTTTGCGTTCTCATCGGATTTGAGCGTTTCAGCTTGAAATACGTGTTTTTAACATAAATTGATGTTTTGACGATTTCTAGTGGTTTGCGGACTTAGAAATTTTTTTTAAATTTTAATATTTTGGTTTTTATGTTATTTCATTACATTCCATAAAACAATTTTAAATTTAATTTTCTTGAAATTTTGCGAAATAATTGATAATTTGTTTATGAAATATCAAAATACCAGAAAATTCAAATATCATTATTTTTGAAAATTTTCTTTTGTAAGTTTTTTAAACTACTTTTACATGATTTATCGTGAAATTTACAAAATTTTATCTGCACGGGTTGAAAAGTTACAGAGCGATAAAATATGAATTTTTTGAATTTCATATTTACCTAATTCCTCTAATTTTAACATTTTTAAAAAATTTCTTAAACAGGGTTAAAATTTTGTTTTTCAAAAATCATGAAAATATCTCAACGCATTCACGTTTTATACGTATTTTTGCGTTCTCATCGGATTTGAGCGTTTCAGATTGAAATACGTGTTTTTAACATAAATTGATGTTTTGACGATTTCTAGTGGTTTGCGGACTTAGAAATTTTTTTTAAATTCTTATTTTTTGGTTTTTATGTTATTACATTACATTCCATAAAAAAAATTTAAATTTAATTTTCTTGAAATTTTGCGAAATAATTGAAAATTTGTTTATGAAATATCAAAATACCAGGTAATTCAAATATCATTATTTTTGAAAATTTTCTTTTGTATGTTTTTTAGACTAATTTTACATGATTATCGTGAAATTTACAAAATTTTATCTGCACGGGTTGAAAAGTTACAGAGCGATAAAATTTGAATTTTTAGAATTTCATATTTACCCAATTCCTCTAATTTTAACATTTTTTAAAAATTTCTTAAACAGGGTAAATAATGATATTTAGATAAATTTTGTGTTTCAAAAATCATGTAAATATCTCAACGCGTTCACGTTTTATACGTATTTTAGCGTTGAAATACGTGTTTTAACATAATTTGATGTTTTGACGATTTCTACTGGTTTGCGGACTTATAAATTTTTTTTAAATTCTTATTTTTTGGTTTTTATGCACGGTACAAGACACTGAAGGTAACCCAACTTGGCTTGCAAAAGTAACTGCTGAACTGGTCCAGTTTCGCGGTACTGAGGGGTAAAGGGAGTACTCAATATGGCAGCTAACATAGGCCATTAAAAACCCGCGAGAATCGCTGATTAACGTGTAAAGTATAATTTCTATATATATTCTGTAATTTATTATAATATATACAATATTCTATAAGTTATTGGAGATTTTAAGTGAAATTGCTAATAAAATGTGGCCTATGCGATATGAATCCGCCTAGCGGCGACAGGGCGAACTGTAACCTATTGAGCAGTCATAAAACTAGTCGAAGGGGTATGCACGTTACCGGGGCCTGGTTTTTATGTTATTACATTACATTCCATAAAAAAATTTAAATTTAATTTTCTTGAAATTTTGCGAAATAATTGATAATTTGTTTATGAAATATCAAAATACCAGATAAATCAAATATCATTATTTTTGAAAATTTTCTTTTGTATGTTTTTAGACTAATTTTACATGATTTATCGTATAATTTACAAAATTTTATCTGCACGGGTTGAAAAGTTACAGAGCGATAAAATATGAATTTTTAGAATTTCATATTTACCTAATTCCTCTAATTTTAACATTTTTCAAAATTTCTTAAACAGGGTTAATAAGGATATTTAGATAAATTTTGTGTTTCAAAAATCATGAAAATATCTCAACGCGTTCACGTTTTATACGTATTTTAGCGTTCTCATCGGATTTGAGCGTTTCAGCTTGAAATACGTGTTTTTAACATAATTTGATGTTTTGACGATTTCTAGTGGTTTGCAAAACATCCGCACTGGAATTGCAATATTCTGAATACTAACGGTCGAACCGTGCATTCATACATTCATTCACACAATGCAATCATTCATTTCACACCCACACACACACATTATCCTGTGAACAACATGACACCAACGACAATAGACATAATTTTAAACAAGAATGTAGCACACTTACCGAATCCTATAGCACTAAATGAGCTCAGCTCGGATCACCTGCCTATCTTTACTAAATTAGGCGGCCGCATCACACACACTGACACTACACGATACACGAGGACGTACAAGGACACAAAATGGCATTTGTTTCGCAGGACACTTGACACAAATACCACTATAAGATCTCATATGACCACCACACAAGAGATCGATGAGCAAGTGGACTTGCTCACAAATGTCATTACACACGCGCTGCAGAAACACACCCGTATTGTTAAACTGCAGCCAAACAGAGACAAAATTCCACAACACATAATAGACTTAATACAGTTGCGCAATAACACCCGAAGACTATGGCAGAGGACACGTGACCTAGTACACAGAAATGACATGAACACACTTAACAAACAAATACAGACTGAACTAAAAAAATTTAAAAATGAAACCTGGCAAAACAGACTCAGAAAATTAAACCCAAATGATAGCTCGCTTTGGCGCATGTCACATGCCCTTAAAAAACCCTTTAAACCAGTACCTGACTTGACAGTTAATAATGATGTACTCTACAAGGACGAGCAGAAGACTGAAGCGCTAGCTGAAATCTTTGAGCACGTTCACAGACTAGACAACAACAACACAAATGAACAACAAGAAATGATAGACAAAGTACAGGACTTTTTAAATCAACAGACTGATATAAACTCCAGACAACTTGCCAGGTTTCTAACAAAACCACTTGAAGTACTAGAACTCATAAAATCCTTTCCTAACCAGAAAGCGCCAGGACTAGACGACATACAGAACATTGTACTGAAAAACCTTTCACGAAAAACACTAGTGCAGCTCACGTATATCATTAATTCTATGATTACGCTCCAGTATTTTCCAAATACATGGAAAACTGCACTAGTCATACCAATACACAAACCAAACAAGGACGCTAAACAACCGACTAGCTACAGACCAATATCACTTCTCTCAACCCTATCCAAGGTTGCAGAGAAAGTGATATTGAACAGACTTAATAAACACTTAAATAAACATAAAATCATACCTGATCACCAATTTGGATTCAGACCTAAACATAACACAACACAGCAATTAGTGAGAGTCGTAACCGACATATCTATTAATTTTAACAGGAAAATGGTTACTGTAATGGCTCTTCTTGACGTCGAAAAAGCTTTCGACAAAGTATGGCATGAAGGGCTCATTTACAAAATGATTCAAACGAAAGCTCCACCCCTAGTAACTAAAATGATTAACTCTTATTTGACAGACAGACAGCTACAAGTTAAAATCAACAATACAGTTTCTCCCCCCCACCCAATAAGGGCCGGGGTCCCACAAGGCAGCTGCCTGGGCCCCGCCCTTTTTACACTTTATATACACGACCTACCTACATTCGCACAGACAAAGACAGCACTCTACGCGGACGACACCGCACTTTACAGCACGTCACACAACGCTGAAGTCGCCAACAAACAACTACAAATACATATTAACATACTGAAACCCTACTGGCGCCGATGGAAGATCAAGATAAACGATGACAAAACCGAAACCATAGTCTTCACGCGCAAACATACACTAAATAAGGTCTACACACCACTTACACTCAACAATCACCGCGCGCCGCCTAAAAAATCTGTAAAATATTTAGGAGCAACCCTGGAATCTAGGCTGTATCATGTGCAGCATATTAAAAGTGCTGTGCGCAAAGGTGCAGCAGCTGTCAAGTCACTCTACCCCCTGCTTAGTGGCACAAGTCATATGTCACAGGATAATAAAAAACTCATCTACACAACCATCATTCGCCCCGCACTGACCTACGCATGTCCAGTGTGGTGTTGTGCGTCTAAAACAGCACTGTTACCGATCCAACGATTTCAAAACAAATGCTTAAGACTAATTACTGGCGGAGATAGATACTCCAGAATTGACGACCTACACAGACAGACCGACTTACCGTACATTCACGAATACATAAACAGACTATCACAAAACTTTTACGAAACGCAAATTCGACATAACCCACTAACGAGAACTGTCACACAAATCAGAGAGCACAATGCTCCTTTTCCATTAATACACAAACTTCCTTATCAGGATCTATCTATCTTTCGCCAACGCTTCCAGGACTAACACACCCCATAACCATTATTAACAAACACATCTTATCACCATATTAAAATAATGTAAATAAGTGTCATAACCGCATTGGTATACTCATTCACATCATTCATATAGATAATAAGATCGACTCATCAACTACATTTATAAAATCATTCATAATCACCATAGAAATGTAAGGACAAATAGCATAACCGCGATTGTAAATACCATTCATCTCACTCATAATAGTATGTAAGCCATATCATTCACACATAAAAAAATCACTCATAATCACCAAAATTTCATGTCAGTAGATGTCATAACCGCACTGTAAATAACCATAACGTCACTCATTTAGATTAATTTAGTTTTAAGGCACAATTTGTTAGAGTAGGTTTTTTACTTTATTTTTCCTACAAGCAAAACACGATCATTCATATACACGCACACTTCATTACACGCACACATTAATTATTTCCATGCAGCCATGCAATCACATAAACAAAAACAATACTGTAAAGCCAACAGGCTAGGAAAGTATTCTTATAAAATACAACAATAAGCAATATTAAATACACCCCATTCGCTGCACCAGCTGAGATTACGCAACGCCGATACACTATGCAATCCAAAAATCACTGTGTGATTGAGATTGACATAGTGTACGGCGCGGTCGGCTCTCACGCTGGCCAAGAGCGTAATGCGGGTGTATTACATTGTATGATTCATGTAAAGCATAAAGAAGAATAAACTTATTTATTATTATTATTAGTGGTTTGCGGACTTAGAAATTTTTTTTAAATTCTTATTTTTTGGTTTTTATGTTATTACATTACATTCCATAAAAAATTTTAAATTTAATTTTCTTGAAATTTTGCGAAATAATTGATAATTTATTTATGAAATATCAAAATAACAGACAATTCAAATATCATTATTTTTGAAAATTTTCTTTTGTATGTTTTTTAGACTAATTTTACATGATTTATCGTGAAATTTACAAAATTTTATCTGCACGGGTTGAAAAGTTACAGAGCGATAAAATATGAATTTTTAGAATTTCATATTTACCTAATTCCTCTTATTTTAACATTTTTTAAAATTTCTTAAACAGGGTTAATAAGGATATTTAGATTAATTTTGTGTTTCAAAAATCATGAAAATATCTCAACGCGTTCACGTTTTATACGTATTTTTGCGTTCTCATCGGATTAGAGCGTTTCAGCTTGAAATACGTGTTTTTAACATAAATTGATGTTTTGACGATTTCTAGTGGTTTGCGGACTTAGAAATTTTTTTAAATTCTTATTTTTTGGTTTTTATGTTAGTACATTACATTCCATAAAAAAAATTTAAATTTAATTTTCTTGAAATTTTGCGAAATAATTGATAATTTGTTTATGAAATATCAAAATACCAGGTAATTCAAATATCATTATTTTTGAAAATTTTCTTTTGTATGTTTTTTAGACTACTTTTACATGATTTATCGTGAAATTTACAAAATTTTATCTGCACGGGTTGAAAAGATACAGAGCGATAAAATATGAATTTTTAGAATTTCATATTTACCTTATTCCTCTAATTTTAACATTTTTTAAAAATTTCTTAAACAGGGTTAATAAGGATATTTAGATAAATTTTGTGTTTCAAAAATCATGAAAATATCTCAACGCGTTCACGTTTTATAGGTATTTTAGCGTTCTAATCGGATTTGAGCGTTTCTGCTTGAAATACGTGTTTTTAACATAATTTGATGTTTTGACGATTTCTAGTGGTTTGCGGACTTATAAATTTTTTTTAAATTCTTATTTTTTGGTTTTTATGCGCGGTACAAGACACTGAAGGTAACCCAACTTGGCTTGCAAAAGTGACTGCTGAACTGGTCCAGTTTCGTGGTACTGAGGGGTAAAGGGAGTACTCAATATGGCAGCTAACATAGGCCATCAAAAACCCGCGAGAATCGCTGATTAACGTGTAAAGTATAATTTCTATATATATTCTGTAATTTATTATAATATATACAATATTCTATAAGTTATTGAAGATTTTAAGTGAAATTGCTAATAAAATGTGGCCTATGCGATATGAATCCGCCTAGCGGCGACAGGGCGAACTGTAACCTATTGAGCAGTCATAAAACTAGTCGAAGGGGTATGCACGTTACTGGGGCCTGGTTTTTATGTTATTACATTACATTCCATAAAAAAATTTAAATTTAATTTTCTTGAAATTTTGCGAAATAAATTGATAATTTGTTTATGAAATATCAAAATACCAGATAAATCAAATATCATTATTTTTGAAAATTTTTTTTTGTATGTTTTTAGACTAATTTTACATGATTTATCGTATAATTTACAAAATTTTATCTGCACGGGTTGAAAAGTTACAGAGCGATAAAATATGAATTTTTAGAATTTCATATTTACCTAATTCCTCTAATTTTAACATTTTTCAAAATTTCTTAAACAGGGTTATAAGGATATTTAGATAAATTTTGTGTTTCAAAAATCATGAAAATATCTCAACGCGTTCACGTTTTATACGTATTTTTGCGTTCTCATCGGATTTGAGCGTTTCAGATTTAAATACGTGTTTTTAACATAATTTGATGTTTTGACGATGTCTAGTGGTTTGCGGACTTAGAAACTTTTTTTAAATTCTTATTTTTTGTTTTTTATGTTATTACATTACATTCCATAAAAAAATTTAAATTTAATTTTCTTGAAATTTGCGGACTTAGAAATTTTTTTTAAATTCTTTTTTTTTTGGTTTTTATGTTATTACATTACATTCCATAAAAAAATTTAAATTTAATTTTCTTGAAATTTTGCGAAATAATTGATAATTTATTTATGAAATATCAAAATACCAGATAATTCAAATATCATTATTTTTGAAAATTTTCTTTTGTATGTTGTTTAGACTACTTTTACATGATTTATCGTGAAATTTACAAAATTTTATCCGCACGGGTTGAAAAGTTACAGAGCGATAAATTATGAATTTTTAGAATTTCATATTTACCTAATTCCTCTAATTTTAACATTTTTAAAAAATTTCTTAAACAGGGTTAATAAGGATATTTAGATTAATTTTGTGTTTCAAAAATCATGAAAATATCTCAACGCGTTCACGTTTTATACGTATTTTAGCGTTCTCATCGGATTTGTGCGTTTCAGCTTGAAATACGTGTTTTTAACATAATTTGATGTTTTGACGATTTCTAGTGGTTTACGGACTTAGAATTTTTTTTTAAATTCTTATTTTTTGGTTTTTATGTTATGACATTACATTCCATAAAAAAAATTTAAATTTCATTTTCTTGAAATTTGCGGACTTAGAAATTTTTTTAAAATTCTTATTTTTTGGTTTTTATGTTATTACATTACATTCCATAAAAAATTTTAAATTTAATTTTCTTCAAATTTTGCGAAATAATTGATAATTTATTTATGAAATATCAAAATACCAGACAATTCAAATATCATTATTTTTGAAAATTTTCTTTTGTATGTTTTTTAGACTAATTTTACATGATTTATCGTGAAATTTACAAAATTTTATCTGCACGGGTTGAAAAGTTACAGAGCGATAAAATATGAATTTTTAGAATTTCATATTTACCTAATTCCTCTTATTTTAACATTTTTTAAAATTTCTTAAACAGGGTTAATAAGGATATTTAGATAAATTTTGTGTTTCAAAAATCATGAAAATATCTCAACGCGTTCACGTTTTATACTTATTTTTGCGTTCTCATCGGATTTGAGCGTTTCAGCTTGAAATACGTGTTTTTAACATAAATTGATGTTTTGACGATTTCTAGTGGTTTGCGGACTTAGAAATTTTTTTAAATTCTTATTTTTTGGTTTTTATGTTAGTACATTACATTCCATAAAAAAATTTTAAATTTAATTTTCTTGAAATTTTGCGAAATAATTGATAATTTGTTTATGAAATATCAAAATACCAGGTAATTCAAATATCATTATTTTTGAAAATTTTCTTTTGTATGTTTTTTAGACTACTTTTACATGATTTATCGTATAATTTACAAAATTTTATCTGCACGGGTTGAAAAGTTACAGAGCGATAAAATATGAATTTTTAGAATTTCATATTTACCTAATTCCTCTAATTTTAACATTTTTCAAAATTTCTTAAACAGGGTTAATAAGGATATTTAGATAAATTTTGTGTTTCAAAAATCATGAAAATATCTCAACGCGTTCACGTTTTATACGTATTTTAGCGTTCTCATCGGATTTGAGCATTTCAGCTTGAAATACGTGTTTTTAACATAATTTGATATTTTGACGATTTCTAGTGGTTTGCGGACTTAGAAATTTTTTTTAAATTCTTATTTTTTGGTTTTTAGGTTATTACATTACATTCCATAAAAAAATTTAAATTTAATTTTCTTGAAATTTTGCGAAATAATTGATAATTTATTTATGAAATATCAAAATACCAGATAATTCAAATATCAATATTTTTGAAAATTTTCTTTTGTATGTTGTTTAGACTACTTTTACATGATTTATCGTGAAATTTACAAAATTTTATCTGCACGGGTTGAAAAGTTACAGAGCGATAAAATATGAATTTTTAGAATTTGATATTTACCTAATTCCTCTAATTTTAACATTTTTAAAAATTTTCTTAAACAGGGTTAATAAGGATATTTAGATAAATTTTGTGTTTCAAAAATCATGAAAATATCTCAACGCGTTCACGTTTTATACGTATTTTAGCGTTCTCATCGGATTTGAGCGTTTCAGCTTGAAATACGTGTTTTTAACATAATTTGATATTTTGACGATTTCTAGTGGTTTGCGGACTTAGAAATTTTTTTTAAATTCTTATTTTTTGGTTTTTAGGTTATTACATTACATTCCATAAAAAATTTTAAATTTAATTTTCTTGAAATTTTGCGAAATAATTGATAATTTATTTATGAAATATCAAAATACCAGATAATTCAAATATCAATATTTTTGAAAATTTTCTTTTGTATGTTGTTTAGACTACTTTTACATGATTTATCGTGAAATTTACAAAATTTTATCTGCACGGGTTGAAAAGTTACAGAGCGATAAAATATGAATTTTTAGAATTTCATATTTACCTAATTCCTCTAATTTTAACATTTTTTAAAATTTCTTAAATAGGGTTAATAAGGATATTTAGATAAATTTTGTGTTTCAAAAATCATGAAAATTTCTCAACGCGTTCACGTTTTATACGTATTTTTGCGTTCTCATCGGATTTGAGCGTTTCAGCTTGAAATACGTGTTTTTAACATAAATTGATGTTTTGACGATTTCTAGTAGTTTGCGGACTTAGAAATTTTTTTTAAATTTTAATATTTTGGTTTTTATGTTATTACATTACATTCCATAAAACAATTTTAAATTTAATTTTCTTGAAATTTTGCGAAATAATTGATAATTTGTTTATGAAATATCAAAATACCAGATAATTCAAATATCATTATTTTTGAAAATTTTCTTTTGTAAGTTTTTTAAACTACATTTACATGATTTATCGTGAAATTTACAAAATTTTATCTGCACGGGTTGAAAAGTTACAGACGGATAAAATATGAATTTTTAGAATTTCATATTTACCTAATTCCTCTAATTTTAACATTTTTCAAAATTTCTTAAACAGGGTTAATAAGGATATTTAGATAAATTTTGTGTTTCAAAAATCATGAAAATATCTCAACGCGTTCACGTTTTATACGTATTTTTGCGTTCTCATCGGATTTGAGCGTTTCAGCTTGAAATACGTGTTTTTAACATAATTTGATGTTTTGACGATTTCTAGTGGTTTGCGGACTTAGAAATTTTTTTTAAATTCTTATTTTTTGGTTTTTATGTTATTACATTACATTCCATAAAAAAATTTAAATTTAATTTTCTTGAAATTTGCGGACTTAGAAATTTTTTTAAAATTCTTATTTTTTGGTTTTTATGTTATTACATTACATTCCATAAAAAAATTTAAATTTAATTTTCTTGAAATTTTGCGAAATAATTGATAATTTATTTATGAAATATCAAAATACCAGATAATTCAAATATCATTATTTTTGAAAATTTTCTTTTGTATGTTGTTAAGACTACTTTTACATGATTTATCGTGAAATTTACAAAATTTTATCCGCACGGGTTGAAAAGTTACAGAGCGATAAAATATGAATTTTTAGAATTTCATATTTACCTAATTCCTCTAATTTTAACATTTTTTAAAAATTTCTTAAACAGGGTTAATAAGGATATTTAGATAAATTTTGTGTTTCAAAAATCATGAAAATATCTCAACGCGTTCACGTTTTATACGTATTTTAGCGTTCTCATCGGATTTGAGCGTTTCAGCTTGAAATACGTGTTTTTAACATAATTTGATATTTTGACGATTTCTAGTGGTTTGCGGACTTAGAAATTTTTTTTAAATTCTTATTTTTTGGTTTTTAGGTTATTACATTACATTCCATAAAAAATTTTAAATTTAATTTTCTTGAAATTTTGCGAATTAATTGATAATTTATTTATGAAATATCAAAATACCAGATAATTCAAATATCAATATTTTTGAAAATTTTCTTTTGTATGTTGTTTAGACTACTTTTACATGATTTATCGTGAAATTTACAAAATTTTATCTGCACGGGTTGAAAAGTCACAGAGCGATAAAATATGAATTTTTAGAATTTCATATTTACCTAATTCCTCTAATTTTAACATTTTAAAAAAATTTCTTAAACAGGGTTAATAAGGATATTTAGATAAATTTTGTTTTTCAAAAATCATGAAAATATTTAAATATAATTTCTATATATATTCTGTAATTTATTATAATATATACAATATTCTATAAGTTATTGAAGATTTTAAGTGAAATTGCTAATAAAATGTGGCCTATGCGATATGAATCCGCCTAGCGGCGACAGGGCGAACTGTAACCTATTGAGCAGTCATAAAACTAGTCGAAGGGGTATGCACGTTACCGGGGCCTGGTTTTTATGTTATTGCATTACATTCCATAAATAAATTTAAATTTAATTTTCTTGAAATTTTGCGAAATAATTGATAATTTGTTTATGAAATATCAAAATACCAGATAATTCAAATATCATTATTTTTGAAAATTTTCTTTTGTAAGTTTTTTAAACTACATTTACATGATTTATCGTGAAATTTACAAAATTTTATCTGCACGGGTTGAAAAGTTACAGAGCGATAAAATATGAATTTTTAGAATTTAATATTTACCTAATTCCTCTAATTTTAACATTTTTTAAAAATTTCTTAAACAGGGTTAATAAGGATATTTAGATAAATTTTGTGTTTCAAAAATCATGAAAATATCTCAACGCGTTCACGTTTTATACGTATTTTAGCGTTCTCATCGGATTTGAGCGTTTCAGCTTGAAATACGTGTTTTTAACATAATTTGATATTTTGACGATTTCTAGTGGTTTGCGGACTTAGAAATTTTTTTTAAATTCTTATTTTTTGGTTTTTAGGTTATTACATTACATTCCATAAAAAATTTTAAATTTAATTTTCTTGAAATTTTGCGAATTAATTGATAATTTATTTATGAAATATCAAAATACCAGATAATTCAAATATCAATATTTTTGAAAATTTTCTTTTGTATGTTGTTTAGACTACTTTTACATGATTTATCGTGAAATTTACAAAATTTTATCTGCACGGGTTGAAAAGTCACAGAGCGATAAAATATGAATTTTTAGAATTTCATATTTACCTAATTCCTCTAATTTTAACATTTTAAAAAAATTTCTTAAACAGGGTTAATAAGGATATTTAGATAAATTTTGTTTTTCAAAAATCATGAAAATATCTCAATATAATTTCTATATATATTCTGTAATTTATTATAATATATACAATATTCTATAAGTTATTGAAGATTTTAAGTGAAATTGCTAATAAAATGTGGCCTATGCGATATGAATCCGCCTAGCGGCGACAGGGCGAACTGTAACCTATTGAGCAGTCATAAAACTAGTCGAAGGGGTATGCACGTTACCGGGGCCTGGTTTTTATGTTATTGCATTACATTCCATAAATAAATTTAAATTTAATTTTCTTGAAATTTTGCGAAATAATTGATAATTTGTTTATGAAATATCAAAATACCAGATAATTCAAATATCATTATTTTTGAAAATTTTCTTTTGTAAGTTTTTTAAACTACATTTACATGATTTATCGTGAAATTTACAAAATTTTATCTGCACGGGTTGAAAAGTTACAGAGCGATAAAATATGAATTTTTAGAATTTCATATTTACCTAATTCCTCTAATTTTAACATTTTTTAAAAATTTCTTAAACAGGGTTAATAAGGATATTTAGATAAATTTTGTGTTTCAAAAATCATGAAAATATCTCAACGCGTTCACGTTTTATACGTATTTTAGCGTTCTAATCGGATTTGAGCGTTTCAGCTTGAAATACGTGTTTTTAACATAAATTGATGTTTTGACGATTTCTAGTGGTTTGCGGACTTAGAAATTTTTTTTAAATTCTTATTTTTTGGTTTTTATGTTATTACATTACATTCCATAAAAAAATTTAAATTTAATTTTCTTGAAATTTGCGGACTTAGAAATTTTTTTTAAATTCTTATTTTTTGGTTTTTATGTTATTACATTACATTCCATAAAAAAATTTAAATTTAATTTTCTTTAAATTTTGCGAAATAATTGATAATTTGTTTATGAAATATCAAAATACCAGGTAATTCAAATATCATTATTTTTGAAAATTTTCTTTTGTATGTTTTTTAGACTACTTTTACATGATTTATCGTGAAATTTACAAAATTTTATCTGCACGGGTTGAAAAGTTACAGAGCGATAAAATATGAATTTTTAGAATTTCATATTTACCTAATTCCTCTAATTTTAACATTTTTTAAAATTTCTTAAACAGGGTTAATAAGGATATTTAGATAAATTTTGTGTTTCAAAAATCATGAAAATATCTCAACGCGTTCACGTTTTATACGTATTTTTGCGTTCTCATCGGATTTGAGCGTTTCAGCTTGAAATACGTGTTTTTAACATAAATTGATGTTTTGACGATTTCTAGTAGTTTGCGGACTTAGAAATTTTTTTTAAATTTTAATATTTTGGTTTTTATGTTATTACATTACATTCCATAAAACAATTTTAAATTTAATTTTCTTGAAATTTTGCGAAATAATTGATAATTTGTTTATGAAATATCAAAATACCAGATAATTCAAATATCATTATTTTTGAAAATTTTCTTTTGTAAGTTTTTTAAACTACATTTACATGATTTATCGTGAAATTTACAAAATTTTATCTGCACGGGTTGAAAAGTTACAGAGCGATAAAATATGAATTTTTAGAATTTCATATTTACCTAATTCCTGTAATTTTAACATTTTTTAAAAATTTCTTAAACAGGGTTAATAAGGATATTTAGATAAATTTTGTGTTTCAAAAATCATGAAAATATCTCAACGCGTTCACGTTTTATACGTATTTTAGCGTTCTAATCGGATTTGAGCGTTTCAGCTTTAAATACGTGTTTTAACATAATTTGATGTTTTGACGATTTCTAGTGGTTTGCGGACTTATAATTTTTTTTTAAATTCTTATTTTTTGGTTTTTATGCGCGGTACAAGACACTGAAGGTAACCCAACTTGGCTTGCAACAGTGACTGCTGAACTGGTCCAGTTTCGTGGTACTGAGGGGTAAAGGGAGTACTCAATATGGCAGCTAACAAAGACCATCAAAAACCCGCGAGAATCGCTGATTAACGTGTAAAGTATAATTTCTATATATATTCTGTAATTTATTATAATATATACAATATTCTATAAGTTATTGAAGATTTTAAGTGAAATTGCTAATAAAATGTGGCCTATGCGATATGACTCCGCCTAGCGAACTGTAACCTCTTGAGCAGTCATAAAACTAGTGGAAGGGGTATGCACGTTACCGGGGCCTGGTTTTTATGTTATTACATTACATTCCATAAAAAAATTTAATTTTAATTTTCTTGAAATTTTGCGAAATAATTGATAATAATTTGTTTATGAAATATCAAAATACCAGATAATTCAAATATCATTATTTTAAAAAAATTTCTTTTGTATGTTTTTAGACTACTTTTATATGATTTATCGTGAAATTTACAAAATTTTATCTGCACGGGTTGAAAAGTTACAGAGCGATAAAATATGAATTTTTAGAATTTCATATTTACCTAATTCCTCTTATTTTAACATTTTTTAAAATTTATTAAACAGGGTTAATAAGGATATTTAGATAAATTTTGTGTTTTTTAAAAATCATGAAAATATCTCAACGCGTTCACGTTTTATACGTATTTTAGCGTTCTCATCGGATTTGAGCGTTTCAGATTGAAATACGTGTTTTAACATAATTTGATATTTTGACGATTTCTAGTGGTTTGCGGACTTAGAAATTTTTTTTAAATTCTTATTATTTGGTTTTTATGTTATTACATTACATTCCATAAAAAAATTTAAATTTATTTTCTTGAAATTTTGCGAAATAATTGATAATTTGTTTATGAAATATCAAAATACCAGGTAATTCAAATATCATTATTTTTGAAAATTTTCTTTTGTATGTTTTTTAGACTAATTTTACATGATTTATCGTGAAATTTACAAAATTTTATCTGCACGGGTTAAAAAGTTACAGAGCGATAAAATTTAAATTTTTAGAATTTCATATTTACCTAATTCCTCTAATTTTAACATTTTTTAAAAATTTCTTAAACAGGGTAAATAATGATATTTAGATAAATTTTGTGTTTCAAAAATCATGAAAATATCTCAACGCGTTCACGTTTTATACGTATTTTAGCGTTCTAATCGGATTTGAGCGTTTCAGCTTGAAATACGTGTTTTAACATAATTTGAAGTTTTGACGATTTCTACTGGTTTGCGGACTTATAAATTTTTTTTAAATTCTTATTTTTTGGTTTTTATGCACGGTACAAGACACTGAAGGTAACCCAACTTGTCTTGCAAAAGTAACTGCTGAACTGGTCCAGTTTCGTGGTACTGAGGGGTAAAGGGAGTACTCAATATGGCAGCTAACATAGGCCATCAAAAACCCGCGAGAAGCGCTGATTAACGTGTAAAGTATAATTTCTATATATATTCTGTAATTTATTATAATATATACAATATTCTATAAGTTATTGGAGATTTTAAGTGAAATTGCTAATAAAATGTGGCCTATGCGATATGAATCCGCCTAGCGGCGACAGGGCGAACTGTAACCTATTGAGCAGTCATAAAACTAGTCGAAGGGGTATGCACGTTACCGGGGCCTGGTTTTTATGTTATTACATTACATTCCATAAAAAAAATTAAATTTAATTTTCTTGAAATTTTGCGAAATAATTGATAATTTGTTTATGAAATATCAAAATACCAGATAAATCAAATATCATTATTTTTGAAAATTTTCTTTTGTATGTTTTTAGACTAATTTTACATGTTTTATCGTATAATTTACAAAATTTTATCTGCACGGGTTGAAAAGTTACAGATCGATAAAATATGAATTTTTAGAATTTCATATTTACCTAATTCCACTAATTTTAACATTTTTCAAAATTTCTTAAACAGGGTTAATAAGGATATTTAGATAAATTTTGTGTTTCAAAAATCATAAAAATATCTCAACGCGTTCACGTTTTATACGTATTTTAGCGTTCTCATCGGATTTGAGCGTTTCAGCTTGAAATACGTGTTTTTAACATAATTTGATGTTTTGACGATTTCTAGTGGTTTGCGGACTTAGAAATTTTTTTTAAATTCTTATTTTTTGGTTTTTATGTTATTACATTACATTCCATAAAAAATTTTAAATTTAATTTTTTTGAAATTTTGCGAAATAATTGATAATTTATTTATGAAATATCAAAATACCAGATATATCAAATATCATTATTTTTGAAAATTTTCTTTTGTATGTTGTTTAGACTACTTTTACATGATTTATCGTGAAATTTACAAAATTTTATCCGCACGGGTTGAAAAGTTACAGAGCGATAAAATATGAATTTTTAGAATTTCATATTTACCTAATTCCTCTAATTTTAACATTTTTAAAAAATTTCTTAAACAGGGTTAATTAGGATATTTCGATAAATTTTGTGTTTCAAAAATCATGAAAATATCTCAACGCGTTCACGTTTTATACGTATTTTAGCGTTCTCATCGGATTTGAGCGTTTCAGCTTGAAATACGTGTTTTTAACATAATTTGATGTTTTGACGATTTCTAGTGGTTTGCGGACTTAGAAATTTTTTTTAAATTCTTATTTTTTGGTTTTTATGTTATTACATTACATTCCATAAAAAATTTTAAATTTAATTTTCTTGAAATTTTGCGAAATAATTGATAATTTATTTATGAAATATCAAAATACCAGACAATTCAAATATCAATATTTTTGAAAATTTTCTTTTGTATGTTGTTTAGACTACTTTTACATGATTTATCGTGAAATTTACAAAATTTTATCTGCACGGGTTGAAAAGTTACAGAGCGATAAAATATGAATTTTTAGAATTTCATATTTACCTAATTCCTCTAATTTTAACATTTTTAAAAAATTTCTTAAACAGGGTTTATAAGGATATTTAGATAAATTTTGATTTTCAAAAATCATGAAAATATCTCAACGCATTCACGTTTTATACGTATTTTTGCGTTCTCATCGGATTTGAGCGTTTCAGCTTGAAATACGTGTTTTTAACATAAATTGATGTTTTGACGATTTCTAGTGGTTTGCGGACTTAGAAATTTTTTTAAAATTCTTATTTTTTGGTTTTTAT
The DNA here is from genome assembly GCA_947534325.1 of Agonum fuliginosum. Taxonomy (NCBI): domain Eukaryota; kingdom Metazoa; phylum Arthropoda; class Insecta; order Coleoptera; family Carabidae; genus Agonum; species Agonum fuliginosum. The sequence goes on from OX384046.1 coordinate 5,082,153, forward strand.
GTTATTACATTACATTCCATAAAAAAATTTAAATTTAATTTTCTTGAAATTTTGCGAAATAATTGATAATTTGTTTATGAAATATCAAAATACCAGGTAATTCAAATATCATTATTTTTGAAAATTTTCTTTTGTATGTTTTTTAGACTAATTTTACATGATTTATCGTGAAATTTACAAAATTTTATCTGCACGGGTTGAAAAGTTACAGGGCGATAAAATTTGAATTTTTAGAATTTCATATTTACCTAATTCCTCTAATTTTAACATTTTTTAAAAATTTCTTAAACAGGGTAAATAATGATATTTAGATAAATTTTGTGTTTCAAAAATCATGAAAATATCTCAACGCGTTCACGTTTTATACGTATTTTTGCGTTCTAATCGGATTTTAGCGTTTCAGCTTGAAATACGTGTTTTAACATAATTTGATGTTTTGACGATTTCTACTGGTTTGCGGACTTATATATTTTTTTTAAATTCTTATTTTTTGGTTTTTATGCACGGTACAAGACACTGAAGGTAACCCAACTTGGCTTGCAAAAGTAACTGCTGAACTGGTCCAGTTTCGTGGTACTGAGGGGTAAAGGGAGTACTCAATATGGCAGCTAACATAGGCCATCAAAAACCCGCGAGAATCGCTGATTAACGTGTAAAGTATAATTTCTATATATATTCTGTAATTTATTATAATATATACAATACTCTATAAGTTATTGAAGATTTTAAGTGAAATTGCTAATAAAATGTGGCCTATGCGATATGACTCCGCCTAGCGAACTGTAACCTCTTGAGCAGTCATAAAACTAGTGGAAGGGGTATGCACGTTACCGGGGCCTGGTTTTTATGTTATTACATTACATTCCATAAAAAATTTTAATTTTAATTTTCTTGAAATTTTGCGAAATAATTGATAATTTGTTTATGAAATATCAAAATACCAGATAATTCAAATATCATTATTTTACAAAAATTTCTTTTGTATGTTTTTTAGACTACTTTTATATGATTTATTGTGAAATTTACAAAATTTTATCTGCACGGGTTGAAAAGTTACAGAGCGATAAAATTTGAATTTTTAGAATTTCATATTTACCTAATTCCTCTAATTTTAACATTTTTTAAAAATTTCTTAAACAGGGTTAATAAGTATATTTAGATAAATTTTGTGGTCCAAAAATCATGAAAATATCTCAACGCGTTCACGTTTTATACGTATTTTAGCGTTCTCATCGGATTTGAGCGTTTCAGCTTGAAATACGTGTTTTTAACATAATTCGATGTTTTGACGATTTCTAGTGGATTGCGGACTTAGAAATTTTTTTTAAATTCTTATTTTTTGGTTTTTATGTTATTACATTACATTATTTAAAATTTTTTTAAATTGAATTTTCTTGAAATTTTGCGAAATAATTGATAATTTATTTATGAAATATCAAAATACCAGATAATTCAAATATCATTATTTTTGAAAATTTTCTTTTGTATGTTGTTTAGACTATTTTTACATGATTTATCGTGAATTTTACAAAATTTTATCTACACGGGTTGAAAAGTTACAGAACGATAAAAAATGAATTTTTAGAATTTCATATTGACCTAATTCCTCTAATTTTAACATTTTTTAAAAATTTCTTAAACAGGGTTAATAAGTATATTTAGATAAATTTTGTGGTCCAAAAATCATGAAAATATCTCAACGCGTTCACGTTTTATACGTATTTTAGCGTTCTCATCGGATTTGAGCGTTTCAGCTTGAAATACGTGTTTTTAACATAATTCGATGTTTTGACGATTTCTAGTGGATTGCGGACTTAGAAATTTTTTTTAAATTCTTATTTTTTGGTTTTTATGTTATTACATTACATTATATAAAAATTTTTTAAATTGAATTTTCTTGAAATTTTGCGAAATAATTGATAATTTATTTATGAAATATCAAAATACCAGATAATTCAAATATCATTATTTTTGAAAATTTTCTTTTGTATGTTGTTTAGACTATTTTTACATGATTTATCGTGAATTTTACAAAATTTTATCTACACGGGTTGAAAAGTTACAGAACGATAAAAAATGAATTTTTAGAATTTCATATTGACCTAATTCCTCTAATTTTAACATTTTTTAAAAATTTCTTAAACAGGGTTAATAAGTATATTTAAATAAATTTTGTGGTCCAAAAATCATGAAAATATCTCAACGCGTTCACGTTTTATACGTATTTTAGCGTTCTCATCGGATTTGAGCGTTTCAGCTTGAAATACGTGTTTTTAACATAATTCGATGTTTTGACGATTTCTAGTGGATTGCGGACTTAGAAATTTTTTTTAAATTCTTATTTTTTGGTTTTTATGTTATTACATTACATTATATAAAATTTTTTTAAATTGAATTTTCTTGAAATTTTGCGAAATAATTGATAATTTATTTATGAAATATCAAAATACCAGATAATTCAAATATCATTATTTTTGAAAATTTTCTTTTGTATGTTGTTTAGACTATTTTTACATGATTTATCGTGAATTTTACAAAATTTTATCTACACGGGTTGAAAAGTTACAGAACGATAAAAAATGAATTTTTAGAATTTCATATTGACCTAATTCCTCTAATTTTAAATTTTTTTAAAAATTTCTTAAACAGGGTTAATAAGTATATTTAGATAAATTTTGTGGTCCAAAAATCATGAAAATATCTCAACGCGTTCACGTTTTATACGTATTTTAGCGTTCTCATCGGATTTGAGCGTTTCAGCTTGAAATACGTGTTTTTAACATAATTCGATGTTTTGACGATTTCTAGTGGATTGCGGACTTAGAAATTTTTTTTAAATTCTTATTTTTTGGTTTTTATGTTATTACATTACATTATATAAAATTTTTTTAAATTGAATTTTCTTGAAATTTTGCGAAATAATTGATAATTTATTTATGAAATATCAAAATACCAGATAATTCAAATATCATTATTTTTGAAAATTTTCTTTTGTATGTTGTTTAGACTATTTTTACATGATTTATCGTGAATTTTACAAAATTTTATCTACACGGGTTGAAAAGTTACAGAACGATAAAAAATGAATTTTTAGAATTTCATATTGACCTAATTCCTCTAATTTTAACATTTTTTAAAAATTTCTTAAACAGGGTTAATAAGTATATTTAGATAAATTTTGTGGTCCAAAAATCATGAAAATATCTCAACGCGTTCACGTTTTATACGTATTTTAGCGTTCTCATCGGATTTGAACGTTTCAGCTTGAAATACGTGTTTTTAACATAATTCGATGTTTTGACGATTTCTAGTGGATTGCGGACTTAGAAATTTTTTTTAAATTCTTATTTTTTGGTTTTTATGTTATTACATTACATTGTATAAAATTTTTGTAAATTGAATTTTCTTGAAATTTTGCGAAATAATTGATAATTTATTTATGAAATATCAAAATACCAGATAATTCAAATATCATTATTTTTGAAAATTTTCTTTTGTATGTTGTTTAGACTATTTTTACATGATTTATCGTGAATTTTACAAAATTTTATCTACTCGGGTTGAAAAGTTACAGAACGATAAAAAATGAATTTTTAGAATTTCATATTGACCTAATTCCTCTAATTTTAACATTTTTTAAAAATTTCTTAAACAGGGTTAATAAGTATATTTAGATAAATTTTGTGGTCCAAAAATCATGAAAATATCTCAACGCGTTCACGTTTTATACGTATTTTAGCGTTCTCATCTGATTTGAGCGTTTCAGCTTGAAATACGTGTTTTTAACATAATTCGATGTTTTGACGATTTCTAGTGGATTGCGGACTTAGAAATTTTTTTTAAATTCTTATTTTTTGGTTTTTATGTTATTACATTACATTATATAAAATTTTTTTAAATTGAATTTTCTTGAAATTTTGCGAAATAATTGATAATTTATTTATGAAATATCAAAATACCAGATAATTCAAATATCATTATTTTTGAAAATTTTCTTTTGTATGTTGTTTAGACTATTTTTACATGATTTATCGTGAATTTTACAAAATTTTATCTACACGGGTTGAAAAGTTACAGAACGATAAAAAATGAATTTTTAGAATTTCATATTGACCTAATTCCTCTAATTTTAACATTTTTTAAAAATTTCTTAAACAGGGTTAATAAGTATATTTAGATAAATTTTGTGGTCCAAAAATCATGAAAATATCTCAACGCGTTCAAGTTTTATACGTATTTTAGCGTTCTCATCGGATTTGAGCGTTTCAGCTTGAAATACGTGTTTTTAACATAATTCGATGTTTTGACGATTTCTAGTGGATTGCGGACTTAGAAATTTTTTTTAAATTCTTATTTTTTGGTTTTTATGTTATTACATTACATTATATAAAATTTTTTTAAATTGAATTTTCTTGAAATTTTGCGAAATAATTGATAATTTATTTATGAAATATCAAAATACCAGATAATTCAAATATCATTATTTTTGAAAATTTTCTTTTGTATGTTGTTTAGACTATTTTTACATGATTTATCGTGAATTTTACAAAATTTTATCTACACGGGTTGAAAAGTTACAGAACGATAAAAATGAATTTTTAGAATTTCATATTGACCTAATTCCTCTAATTTTAACATTTTTTAAAAATTTCTTAAACAGGGTTAATAAGTATATTTAGATAAATTTTGTGGTCCAAAAATCATGAAAATATCTCAACGCGTTCACGTTTTATACGTATTTTAGCGTTCTCATCGGATTTGAGCGTTTCAGCTTGAAATACGTGTTTTTAACATAATTCGATGTTTTGACGATTTCTAGTGGATTGCGGACTTAGAAATTTTTTTTAAATTCTTATTTTTTGGTTTTTATGTTATTACATTACATTATATAAAATTTTTTTAAATTGAATTTTCTTGAAATTTTGCGAAATAATTGATAATTTATTTATGAAATATCAAAATACCAGATAATTCAAATATCATTATTTTTGAAAATTTTCTTTTGTATGTTGTTTAGACTATTTTTACATGATTTATCGTGAATTTTACAAAATTTTATCTACACGGGTTGAAAAGTTACAGAACGATAAAAAATGAATTTTTAGAATTTCATATTGACCTAATTCCTCTAATTTTAACATTTTTTAAAAATTTCTTAAACAGGGTTAATAAGTATATTTAGATAAATTTTGTGGTCCAAAAATCATGAAAATATCTCAACGCGTTCAAGTTTTATACGTATTTTAGCGTTCTCATCGGATTTGAGCGTTTCAGCTTGAAATACGTGTTTTTAACATAATTCGATGTTTTGACGATTTCTAGTGGATTGCGGACTTAGAAATTTTTTTTAAATTCTTATTTTTTGGTTTTTATGTTATTACATTACATTATATAAAATTTTTTTAAATTGAATTTTCTTGAAATTTTGCGAAATAATTGATAATTTATTTATGAAATATCAAAATACCAGATAATACAAATATCATTATTTTTGAAAATTTTCTTTTGTATGTTGTTTAGACTATTTTTACATGATTTATCGTGAATTTTACAAAATTTTATCTACTCGGGTTGAAAAGTTACAGAACGATAAAAAATGAATTTTTAGAATTTCATATTGACCTAATTCCTCTAATTTTAACATTTTTTAAAAATTTCTTAAACAGGGTTAATAAGTATATTTAGATAAATTTTGTGGTCCAAAAATCATGAAAATATCTCAACGCGTTCACGTTTTATACGTATTTTAGCGTTCTCATCGGATTTGAGCGTTTCAGCTTGAAATACGTGTTTTTAACATAATTCGATGTTTTGACGATTTCTAGTGGATTGCGGACTTAGAAATTTTTTTTAAATTCTTATTTTTTGGTTTTTATGTTATTACATTACATTATATAAAATTTTTTTAAATTGAATTTTCTTGAAATTTTGCGAAATAATTGATAATTTATTTATGAAATATCAAAATACCAGATAATTCAAATATCATTATTTTTGAAAATTTTCTTTTGTATGTTGTTTAGACTATTTTTACATGATTTATCGTGAATTTTACAAAATTTTATCTACACGGGTTGAAAAGTTACAGAACGATAAAAAATGAATTTTTAGAATTTCATATTGACCTAATTCCTCTAATTTTAACATTTTTTAAAAATTTCTTAAACAGGGTTAATAAGTATATTTAGATAAATTTTGTGGTCCAAAAATCATGAAAATATCTCAACGCGTTCACGTTTTATACGTATTTTAGCGTTCTCATCGGATTTGAGCGTTTCAGCTTGAAATACGTGTTTTTAACATAATTCGATGTTTTGACGATTTCTAGTGGATTGCGGACTTAGAAATTTTTTTTAAATTCTTATTTTTTGGTTTTTATGTTATTACATTACATTATATAAAATTTTTTTAAATTGAATTTTCTTGAAATTTTGAGAAATAATTGATAATTTATTTATGAAATATCAAAATACCAGATAATTCAAATATCATTATTTTTGAAAATTTTCTTTTGTATGTTGTTTAGACTATTTTTACATGATTTATCGTGAATTTTACAAAATTTTATCTACACGGGTTGAAAAGTTACAAAACGATAAAAAATGAATTTTTAGAATTTCATATTGACCTAATTCCTCTAATTTTAACATTTTTTAAAAATTTCTTAAACAGGGTTAATAAGTATATTTAGATAAATTTTGTGGTCCAAAAATCATGAAAATATCTCAACGCGTTCACGTTTTATACGTATTTTAGCGTTCTCATCGGATTTGAGCGTTTCAGCTTGAAATACGTGTTTTTAACATAATTCGATGTTTTGACGATTTCTAGTGGATTGCGGACTTAGAAATTTTTTTTAAATTCTTATTTTTTGGTTTTTATGTTATTACATTACATTATATAAAATTTTTTTAAATTGAATTTTCTTGAAATTTTGCGAAATAATTGATAATTTATTTATGAAATATCAAAATACCAGATAATTCAAATATCATTATTTTTGAAAATTTTCTTTTGTATGTTGTTTAGACTATTTTTACATGATTTATCGTGAATTTTACAAAATTTTATCTACACGGGTTGAAAAGTTACAGAACGATAAAAAATGAATTTTTAGAATTTCATATTGACCTAATTCCTCTAATTTTAACATTTTTTAAAAATTTCTTAAACAGGGTTAATAAGTATATTTAGATAAATTTTGTGGTCCAAAAATCATGAAAATATCTCAACGCGTTCACGTTTTATACGTATTTTAGCGTTCTCATCGGATTTGAGCGTTTCAGCTTGAAATACGTGTTTTTAACATAATTCGATGTTTTGACGATTTCTAGTGGATTGCGGACTTAGAAATTTTTTTTAAATTCTTATTTTTTGGTTTTTATGTTATTACATTACATTATATAAAATTTTTTTAAATTGAATTTTCTTGAAATTTTGCGAAATAATTGATAATTTATTTATGAAATATCAAAATACCAGATAATTCAAATATCATTATTTTTGAAAATTTTCTTTTTTATGTTGTTTAGACTATTTTTACATGATTTATCGTGAATTTTACAAAATTTTATCAACACGAGTTGAAAAGTTACAGAACGATAAAAAATGAATTTTTAGAATTTAAAATATTGACCTAATTCCTCTAATTTTAAAATTTTTTAAAAATTTCTTAAACAGGGTTAATAAGTATATTTAGATAAATTTTGTGGTCCAAAAATCATGAAAATATCTCAACGCGTTCACGTTTTATACGTATTTTAGCGTTCTCATCGGATTTGAGCGTTTCAGCTTGAAATACGTGTTTTTAACATAATTCGATGTTTTGACGATTTCTAGTGGATTGCGGACTTAGAAATTTTTTTTAAATTCTAATTTTTTGGTTTTTATGTTATTATATTACATTATATAAAATTTTTTTAAATTGAATTTTCTTGAAATTTTGCGAAATAATTGATAATTTATTTATGAAATATCAAAATACCAGATAATTCAAATATCATTATTTTTGAAAATTTTCTTTTGTATGTTGTTTAGACTATTTTTACATGATTTATCGTGAATTTTACAAAATTTTATCTACACGGGTTGAAAAGTTACAGAACGATAAAAAATGAATTTTTAGAATTTCATATTGACCTAATTCCTCTAATTTTAACATTTTTTAAAAATTTCTTAAACAGGGTTAATAAGTATATTTAAATAAATTTTGTGGTCCAAAAATCATGAAAATATCTCAACGCGTTCACGTTTTATACGTATTTTAGCGTTCTCATCGGATTTGAGCGTTTCAGCTTGAAATACGTGTTTTTAACATAATTCGATGTTTTGACGATTTCTAGTGGATTGCGGACTTAGAAATTTTTTTTAAATTCTTATTTTTTGGTTTTTATGTTATTACATTACATTATATAAAATTTTTTTAAATTGAATTTTCTTGAAATTTTGCGAAATAATTGATAATTTATTTATGAAATATCAAAATACCAGATAATTCAAATATCATTATTTTTGAAAATTTTCTTTTGTATGTTGTTTAGACTATTTTTACATGATTTATCGTGAATTTTACAAAATTTTATCTACACGGGTTGAAAAGTTACAGAACGATAAAAAATGAATTTTTAGAATTTCATATTGACCTAATTCCTCTAATTTTAAATTTTTTTAAAAATTTCTTAAACAGGGTTAATAAGTATATTTAGATAAATTTTGTGGTCCAAAAATCATGAAAATATCTCAACGCGTTCACGTTTTATACGTATTTTAGCGTTCTCATCGGATTTGAGCGTTTCAGCTTGAAATACGTGTTTTTAACATAATTCGATGTTTTGACGATTTCTAGTGGATTGCGGACTTAGAAATTTTTTTTAAATTCTTATTTTTTGGTTTTTATGTTATTACATTACATTATATAAAATTTTTTTAAATTGAATTTTCTTGAAATTTTGCGAAATAATTGATAATTTATTTATGAAATATCAAAATACCAGATAATTCAAATATCATTATTTTTGAAAATTTTCTTTTGTATGTTGTTTAGACTATTTTTACATGATTTATCGTGAATTTTACAAAATTTTATCTACACGGGTTGAAAAGTTACAGAACGATAAAAAATGAATTTTTAGAATTTCATATTGACCTAATTCCTCTAATTTTAACATTTTTTAAAAATTTCTTAAACAGGGTTAATAAGTATATTTAGATAAATTTTGTGGTCCAAAAATCATGAAAATATCTCAACGCGTTCACGTTTTATACGTATTTTAGCGTTCTCATCGGATTTGAACGTTTCAGCTTGAAATACGTGTTTTTAACATAATTCGATGTTTTGACGATTTCTAGTGGATTGCGGACTTAGAAATTTTTTTTAAATTCTTATTTTTTGGTTTTTATGTTATTACATTACATTGTATAAAATTTTTGTAAATTGAATTTTCTTGAAATTTTGCGAAATAATTGATAATTTATTTATGAAATATCAAAATACCAGATAATTCAAATATCATTATTTTTGAAAATTTTCTTTTGTATGTTGTTTAGACTATTTTTACATGATTTATCGTGAATTTTACAAAATTTTATCTACTCGGGTTGAAAAGTTACAGAACGATAAAAAATGAATTTTTAGAATTTCATATTGACCTAATTCCTCTAATTTTAACATTTTTTAAAAATTTCTTAAACAGGGTTAATAAGTATATTTAGATAAATTTTGTGGTCCAAAAATCATGAAAATATCTCAACGCGTTCACGTTTTATACGTATTTTAGCGTTCTCATCTGATTTGAGCGTTTCAGCTTGAAATACGTGTTTTTAACATAATTCGATGTTTTGACGATTTCTAGTGGATTGCGGACTTAGAAATTTTTTTTAAATTCTTATTTTTTGGTTTTTATGTTATTACATTACATTATATAAAATTTTTTTAAATTGAATTTTCTTGAAATTTTGCGAAATAATTGATAATTTATTTATGAAATATCAAAATACCAGATAATTCAAATATCATTATTTTTGAAAATTTTCTTTTGTATGTTGTTTAGACTATTTTTACATGATTTATCGTGAATTTTACAAAATTTTATCTACACGGGTTGAAAAGTTACAGAACGATAAAAAATGAATTTTTAGAATTTCATATTGACCTAATTCCTCTAATTTTAACATTTTTTAAAAATTTCTTAAACAGGGTTAATAAGTATATTTAGATAAATTTTGTGGTCCAAAAATCATGAAAATATCTCAACGCGTTCACGTTTTATACGTATTTTAGCGTTCTCATCGGATTTGAACGTTTCAGCTTGAAATACGTGTTTTTAACATAATTCGATGTTTTGACGATTTCTAGTGGATTGCGGACTTAGAAATTTTTTTTAAATTCTTATTTTTTGGTTTTTATGTTATTACATTACATTGTATAAAATTTTTGTAAATTGAATTTTCTTGAAATTTTGCGAAATAATTGATAATTTATTTATGAAATATCAAAATACCAGATAATTCAAATATCATTATTTTTGAAAATTTTCTTTTGTATGTTGTTTAGACTATTTTTACATGATTTATCGTGAATTTTACAAAATTTTATCTACTCGGGTTGAAAAGTTACAGAACGATAAAAAATGAATTTTTAGAATTTCATATTGACCTAATTCCTCTAATTTTAACATTTTTTAAAAATTTCTTAAACAGGGTTAATAAGTATATTTAGATAAATTTTGTGGTCCAAAAATCATGAAAATATCTCAACGCGTTCACGTTTTATACGTATTTTAGCGTTCTCATCTGATTTGAGCGTTTCAGCTTGAAATACGTGTTTTTAACATAATTCGATGTTTTGACGATTTCTAGTGGATTGCGGACTTAGAAATTTTTTTTAAATTCTTATTTTTTGGTTTTTATGTTATTACATTACATTATATAAAATTTTTTTAAATTGAATTTTCTTGAAATTTTGCGAAATAATTGATAATTTATTTATGAAATATCAAAATACCAGATAATTCAAATATCATTATTTTTGAAAATTTTCTTTTGTATGTTGTTTAGACTATTTTTACATGATTTATCGTGAATTTTACAAAATTTTATCTACACGGGTTGAAAAGTTACAGAACGATAAAAAATGAATTTTTAGAATTTCATATTGACCTAATTCCTCTAATTTTAACATTTTTTAAAAATTTCTTAAACAGGGTTAATAAGTATATTTAGATAAATTTTGTGGTCCAAAAATCATGAAAATATCTCAACGCGTTCAAGTTTTATACGTATTTTAGCGTTCTCATCGGATTTGAGCGTTTCAGCTTGAAATACGTGTTTTTAACATAATTCGATGTTTTGACGATTTCTAGTGGATTGCGGACTTAGAAATTTTTTTTAAATTCTTATTTTTTGGTTTTTATGTTATTACATTACATTATATAAAATTTTTTTAAATTGAATTTTCTTGAAATTTTGCGAAATAATTGATAATTTATTTATGAAATATCAAAATACCAGATAATTCAAATATCATTATTTTTGAAAATTTTCTTTTGTATGTTGTTTAGACTATTTTTACATGATTTATCGTGAATTTTACAAAATTTTATCTACACGGGTTGAAAAGTTACAGAACGATAAAAATGAATTTTTAGAATTTCATATTGACCTAATTCCTCTAATTTTAACATTTTTTAAAAATTTCTTAAACAGGGTTAATAAGTATATTTAGATAAATTTTGTGGTCCAAAAATCATGAAAATATCTCAACGCGTTCACGTTTTATACGTATTTTAGCGTTCTCATCGGATTTGAGCGTTTCAGCTTGAAATACGTGTTTTTAACATAATTCGATGTTTTGACGATTTCTAGTGGATTGCGGACTTAGAAATTTTTTTTAAATTCTTATTTTTTGATTTTTATGTTATTACATTACATTATATAAAATTTTTTTAAATTGAATTTTCTTGAAATTTTGCGAAATAATTGATAATTTATTTATGAAATATCAAAATACCAGATAATTCAAATATCATTATTTTTGAAAATTTTCTTTTGTATGTTGTTTAGACTATTTTTACATGATTTATCGTGAATTTTACAAAATTTTATCTACACGGGTTGAAAAGTTACAGAACGATAAAAAATGAATTTTTAGAATTTCATATTGACCTAATTCCTCTAATTTTAACATTTTTTAAAAATTTCTTAAACAGGGTTAATAAGTATATTTAGATAAATTTTGTGGTCCAAAAATCATGAAAATATCTCAACGCGTTCAAGTTTTATACGTATTTTAGCGTTCTCATCGGATTTGAGCGTTTCAGCTTGAAATACGTGTTTTTAACATAATTCGATGTTTTGACGATTTCTAGTGGATTGCGGACTTAGAAATTTTTTTTAAATTCTTATTTTTTGGTTTTTATGTTATTACATTACATTATATAAAATTTTTTTAAATTGAATTTTCTTGAAATTTTGCGAAATAATTGATAATTTATTTATGAAATATCAAAATACCAGATAATACAAATATCATTATTTTTGAAAATTTTCTTTTGTATGTTGTTTAGACTATTTTTACATGATTTATCGTGAATTTTACAAAATTTTATCTACACGGGTTGAAAAGTTACAGAACGATAAAAAATGAATTTTTAGAATTTCATATTGACCTAATTCCTCTAATTTTAACATTTTTTAAAAATTTCTTAAACAGGGTTAATAAGTATATTTAGATAAATTTTGTGGTCCAAAAATCATGAAAATATCTCAACGCGTTCACGTTTTATACGTATTTTAGCGTTCTCATCGGATTTGAGCGTTTCAGCTTGAAATACGTGTTTTTAACATAATTCGATGTTTTGACGATTTCTAGTGGATTGCGGACTTAGAAATTTTTTTTAAATTCTTATTTTTTGGTTTTTATGTTATTACATTACATTATATAAAATTTTTTTAAATTGAATTTTCTTGAAATTTTGCGAAATAATTGATAATTTATTTATGAAATATCAAAATACCAGATAATTCAAATATCATTATTTTTGAAAATTTTCTTTTGTATGTTGTTTAGACTATTTTTACATGATTTATCGTGAATTTTACAAAATTTTATCTACACGGGTTGAAAAGTTACAGAACGATAAAAAATGAATTTTTAGAATTTCATATTGACCTAATTCCTCTAATTTTAACATTTTTTAAAAATTTCTTAAACAGGGTTAATAAGTATATTTAGATAAATTTTGTGGTCCAAAAATCATGAAAATATCTCAACGCGTTCACGTTTTATACGTATTTTAGCGTTCTCATCGGATTTGAGCGTTTCAGCTTGAAATACGTGTTTTTAACATAATTCGATGTTTTGACGATTTCTAGTGGATTGCGGACTTAGAAATTTTTTTTAAATTCTTATTTTTTGGTTTTTATGTTATTACATTACATTATATAAAATTTTTTTAAATTGAATTTTCTTGAAATTTTGAGAAATAATTGATAATTTATTTATGAAATATCAAAATACCAGATAATTCAAATATCATTATTTTTGAAAATTTTCTTTTGTATGTTGTTTAGACTATTTTTACATGATTTATCGTGAATTTTACAAAATTTTATCTACACGGGTTGAAAAGTTACAAAACGATAAAAAATGAATTTTTAGAATTTCATATTGACCTAATTCCTCTAATTTTAACATTTTTTAAAAATTTCTTAAACAGGGTTAATAAGTATATTTAGATAAATTTTGTGGTCCAAAAATCATGAAAATATCTTAACGCGTTCACGTTTTATACGTATTTTAGCGTTCTCATCGGATTTGAGCGTTTCAGCTTGAAATACGTGTTTTTAACATAATTCGATGTTTTGACGATTTCTAGTGGATTGCGGACTTAGAAATTTTTTTTAAATTCTTATTTTTTGGTTTTTATGTTATTACATTACATTATATAAAATTTTTTTAAATTGAATTTTCTTGAAATTTTGCGAAATAATTGATAATTTATTTATGAAATATCAAAATACCAGATAATTCAAATATCATTATTTTTGAAAATTTTCTTTTGTATGTTGTTTAGACTATTTTTACATGATTTATCGTGAATTTTACAAAATTTTATCTACACGGGTTGAAAAGTTACAGAACGATAAAAAATGAATTTTTAGAATTTCATATTGACCTAATTCCTCTAATTTTAACATTTTTTAAAAATTTCTTAAACAGGGTTAATAAGTATATTTAGATAAATTTTGTGGTCCAAAAATCATGAAAATATCTCAACGCGTTCACGTTTTATACGTATTTTAGCGTTCTCATCGGATTTGAGCGTTTCAGCTTGAAATACGTGTTTTTAACATAATTCGATGTTTTGACGATTTCTAGTGGATTGCGGACTTAGAAATTTTTTTTAAATTCTTATTTTTTGGTTTTTATGTTATTACATTACATTATATAAAATTTTTTTAAATTGAATTTTCTTGAAATTTTGCGAAATAATTGATAATTTATTTATGAAATATCAAAATACCAGATAATTCAAATATCATTATTTTTGAAAATTTTCTTTTTTATGTTGTTTAGACTATTTTTACATGATTTATCGTGAATTTTACAAAATTTTATCAACACGAGTTGAAAAGTTACAGAACGATAAAAAATGAATTTTTAGAATTTAAAATATTGACCTAATTCCTCTAATTTTAAAATTTTTTAAAAATTTCTTAAACAGGGTTAATAAGTATATTTAGATAAATTTTGTGGTCCAAAAATCATGAAAATATCTCAACGCGTTCACGTTTTATACGTATTTTAGCGTTCTCATCGGATTTGAGCGTTTCAGCTTGAAATACGTGTTTTTAACATAATTCGATGTTTTGACGATTTCTAGTGGATTGCGGACTTAGAAATTTTTTTTAAATTCTAATTTTTTGGTTTTTATGTTATTATATTACATTATATAAAATTTTTTTAAATTGAATTTTCTTGAAATTTTGCGAAATAATTGATAATTTATTTATGAAATATCAAAATACCAGATAATTCAAATATCATTATTTTTGAAAATTTTCTTTTGTATGTTGTTTAGACTATTTTTACATGATTTATCGTGAATTTTACAAAATTTTATCTACACGGGTTGAAAAGTTACAGAACGATAAAAAATGAATTTTTAGAATTTCATATTGACCTAATTCCTCTAATTTTAACATTTTTTAAAAATTTCTTAAACAGGGTTAATAAGTATATTTAGATAAATTTTGTGGTCCAAAAATCATGAAAATATCTCAACGCGTTCACGTTTTATACGTATTTTAGCGTTCTCATCGGATTTGAGCGTTTCAGCTTGAAATACGTGTTTTTAACATAATTCGATGTTTTGACGATTTCTAGTGGATTGCGGACTTAGAAATTTTTTTTAAATTCTTATTTTTTGGTTTTTATGTTATTACATTACATTATATAAAATTTTTTTAAATTGAATTTTCTTGAAATTTTGAGAAATAATTGATAATTTATTTATGAAATATCAAAATACCAGATAATTCAAATATCATTATTTTTGAAAATTTTCTTTTGTATGTTGTTTAGACTATTTTTACATGATTTATCGTGAATTTTACAAAATTTTATCTACACGGGTTGAAAAGTTACAAAACGATAAAAAATGAATTTTTAGAATTTCATATTGACCTAATTCCTCTAATTTTAACATTTTTAAAAATTTCTTAAACAGGGTTAATAAGTATATTTAGATAAATTTTGTGGTCCAAAAATCATGAAAATATCTCAACGCGTTCACGTTTTATACGTATTTTAGCGTTCTCATCGGATTTGAGCGTTTCAGCTTGAAATACGTGTTTTTAACATAATTCGATGTTTTGACGATTTCTAGTGGATTGCGGACTTAGAAATTTTTTTTAAATTCTTATTTTTTGGTTTTTATGTTATTACATTACATTATATAAAATTTTTTTAAATTGAATTTTCTTGAAATTTTGCGAAATAATTGATAATTTATTTATGAAATATCAAAATACCAGATAATTCAAATATCATTATTTTTGAAAATTTTCTTTTGTATGTTGTTTAGACTATTTTTACATGATTTATCGTGAATTTTACAAAATTTTATCTACACGGGTTGAAAAGTTACAGAACGATAAAAAATGAATTTTTAGAATTTCATATTGACCTAATTCCTCTAATTTTAACATTTTTTAAAAATTTCTTAAACAGGGTTAATAAGTATATTTAGATAAATTTTGTGGTCCAAAAATCATGAAAATATCTCAACGCGTTCACGTTTTATACGTATTTTAGCGTTCTCATCGGATTTGAGCGTTTCAGCTTGAAATACGTGTTTTTAACATAATTCGATGTTTTGACGATTTCTAGTGGATTGCGGACTTAGAAATTTTTTTTAAATTCTTATTTTTTGGTTTTTATGTTATTACATTACATTATATAAAATTTTTTTAAATTGAATTTTCTTGAAATTTTGCGAAATAATTGATAATTTATTTATGAAATATCAAAATACCAGATAATTCAAATATCATTATTTTTGAAAATTTTCTTTTTTATGTTGTTTAGACTATTTTTACATGATTTATCGTGAATTTTACAAAATTTTATCAACACGAGTTGAAAAGTTACAGAACGATAAAAAATGAATTTTTAGAATTTAAAATATTGACCTAATTCCTCTAATTTTAAAATTTTTTAAAAATTTCTTAAACAGGGTTAATAAGTATATTTAGATAAATTTTGTGGTCCAAAAATCATGAAAATATCTCAACGCGTTCACGTTTTATACGTATTTTAGCGTTCTCATCGGATTTGAGCGTTTCAGCTTGAAATACGTGTTTTTAACATAATTCGATGTTTTGACGATTTCTAGTGGATTGCGGACTTAGAAATTTTTTTTAAATTCTAATTTTTTGGTTTTTATGTTATTATATTACATTATATAAAATTTTTTTAAATTGAATTTTCTTGAAATTTTGCGAAATAATTGATAATTTATTTATAAAATATCAAAATACCAGATAATTCAAATATCATTATTTTTGAAAATTTTCTTTTGTATGTTGTTTAGACTATTTTTACATGATTTATCGTGAATTTTACAAAATTTTATCTACACGGGTTGAAAAGTTACAAAACGATAAAAAATGAATTTTTAGAATTTCATATTGACCTAATTCCTCTAATTTTAACATTTTTAAAAATTTCTTAAACAGGGTTAATAAGTATATTTAGATAAATTTTGTGGTCCAAAAATCATGAAAATATCTCAACGCGTTCACGTTTTATACGTATTTTAGCGTTCTCATCGGATTTGAGCGTTTCAGCTTGAAATACGTGTTTTTAACATAATTCGATGTTTTGACGATTTCTAGTGGATTGCGGACTTAGAAATTTTTTTTAAATTCTTATTTTTTGGTTTTTATGTTATTACATTACATTATATAAAATTTTTTTAAATTGAATTTTCTTGAAATTTTGCGAAATAATTGATAATTTATTTATGAAATATCAAAATACCAGATAATTCAAATATCATTATTTTTGAAAATTTTCTTTTGTATGTTGTTTAGACTATTTTTACATGATTTATCGTGAATTTTACAAAATTTTATCTACACGGGTTGAAAAGTTACAGAACGATAAAAAATGAATTTTTAGAATTTCATATTGACCTAATTCCTCTAATTTTAACATTTTTTAAAAATTTCTTAAACAGGGTTAATAAGTATATTTAGATAAATTTTGTGGTCCAAAAATCATGAAAATATCTCAACGCGTTCACGTTTTATACGTATTTTAGCGTTCTCATCGGATTTGAGCGTTTCAGCTTGAAATACGTGTTTTTAACATAATTCGATGTTTTGACGATTTCTAGTGGATTGCGGACTTAGAAATTTTTTTTAAATTCTTATTTTTTGGTTTTTATGTTATTACATTACATTATATAAAATTTTTTTAAATTGAATTTTCTTGAAATTTTGCGAAATAATTGATAATTTATTTATGAAATATCAAAATACCAGATAATTCAAATATCATTATTTTTGAAAATTTTCTTTTTTATGTTGTTTAGACTATTTTTACATGATTTATCGTGAATTTTACAAAATTTTATCAACACGAGTTGAAAAGTTACAGAACGATAAAAAATGAATTTTTAGAATTTAAAATATTGACCTAATTCCTCTAATTTTAAAATTTTTTAAAAATTTCTTAAACAGGGTTAATAAGTATATTTAGATAAATTTTGTGGTCCAAAAATCATGAAAATATCTCAACGCGTTCACGTTTTATACGTATTTTAGCGTTCTCATCGGATTTGAGCGTTTCAGCTTGAAATACGTGTTTTTAACATAATTCGATGTTTTGACGATTTCTAGTGGATTGCGGACTTAGAAATTTTTTTTAAATTCTAATTTTTTGGTTTTTATGTTATTATATTACATTATATAAAATTTTTTTAAATTGAATTTTCTTGAAATTTTGCGAAATAATTGATAATTTATTTATAAAATAACAAAATACCAGATAATTCAAATATCATTATTTTTGAAAATTTTCTTTTGTATGTTGTTTAGACTATTTTTACATGATTTATCGTGAATTTTACAAAATTTTATCTACACGGGTTGAAAAGTTACAAAACGATAAAAAATGAATTTTTAGAATTTCATATTGACCTAATTCCTCTAATTTTAACATTTTTAAAAATTTCTTAAACAGGGTTAATAAGTATATTTAGATAAATTTTGTGGTCCAAAAATCATGAAAATATCTCAACGCGTTCACGTTTTATACGTATTTTAGCGTTCTCATCGGATTTGAGCGTTTCAGCTTGAAATACGTGTTTTTAACATAATTCGATGTTTTGACGATTTCTAGTGGATTGCGGACTTAGAAATTTTTTTTAAATTCTTATTTTTTGGTTTTTATGTTATTACATTACATTATATAAAATTTTTTTAAATTGAATTTTCTTGAAATTTTGCGAAATAATTGATAATTTATTTATGAAATATCAAAATACCAGATAATTCAAATATCATTATTTTTGAAAATTTTCTTTTGTATGTTGTTTAGACTATTTTTACATGATTTATCGTGAATTTTACAAAATTTTATCTACACGGGTTGAAAAGTTACAGAACGATAAAAAATGAATTTTTAGAATTTCATATTGACCTAATTCCTCTAATTTTAACATTTTTTAAAAATTTCTTAAACAGGGTTAATAAGTATATTTAGATAAATTTTGTGGTCCAAAAATCATGAAAATATCTCAACGCGTTCACGTTTTATACGTATTTTAGCGTTCTCATCGGATTTGAGCGTTTCAGCTTGAAATACGTGTTTTTAACATAATTCGATGTTTTGACGATTTCTAGTGGATTGCGGACTTAGAAATTTTTTTTAAATTCTTATTTTTTGGTTTTTATGTTATTACATTACATTATATAAAATTTTTTTAAATTGAATTTTCTTGAAATTTTGCGAAATAATTGATAATTTATTTATGAAATATCAAAATACCAGATAATTCAAATATCATTATTTTTGAAAATTTTCTTTTTTATGTTGTTTAGACTATTTTTACATGATTTATCGTGAATTTTACAAAATTTTATCAACACGAGTTGAAAAGTTACAGAACGATAAAAAATGAATTTTTAGAATTTAAAATATTGACCTAATTCCTCTAATTTTAAAATTTTTTAAAAATTTCTTAAACAGGGTTAATAAGTATATTTAGATAAATTTTGTGGTCCAAAAATCATGAAAATATCTCAACGCGTTCACGTTTTATACGTATTTTAGCGTTCTCATCGGATTTGAGCGTTTCAGCTTGAAATACGTGTTTTTAACATAATTCGATGTTTTGACGATTTCTAGTGGATTGCGGACTTAGAAATTTTTTTTAAATTCTAATTTTTTGGTTTTTATGTTATTATATTACATTATATAAAATTTTTTTAAATTGAATTTTCTTGAAATTTTGCGAAATAATTGATAATTTATTTATAAAATATCAAAATACCAGATAATTCAAATATCATTATTTTTGAAAATTTTCTTTTGTATGTTGTTTAGACTATTTTTACATGATTTATCGTGAATTTTACAAAATTTTATCTACACGGGTTGAAAAGTTACAGAACGATAAAAAATGAATTTTTAGAATTTCATATTGACCTAATTCCTCTAATTTTAACATTTTTTAAAAATTTCTTAAACAGGGTTAATAAGTATATTTAGATAAATTTTGTGGTCCAAAAATCATGAAAATATCTCAACGCGTTCACGTTTTATACGTATTTTAGCGTTCTCATCGGATTTGAGCGTTTCAGCTTGAAATACGTGTTTTTAACATAATTCGATGTTTTGACGATTTCTAATGGATTGCGGACTTAGAAATTTTTTTTAAATTCTTATTTTTTGGTTTTTATGTTATTACATTACATTATATAAAAATTTTTTAAATTGAATTTTCTTGAAATTTTGCGAAATAATTGATAATTTATTTATGAAATATCAAAATACCAGATAATTCAAATATCATTATTTTTGAAAATTTTCTTTTGTATGTTGTTTAGACTATTTTTACATGATTTATCGTGAATTTTTTAAAATTTTATCTACACGGGTTGAAAAGTTACAGAACGATAAAAAATGAATTTTTAGAATTTCATATTGACCTAATTCCTCTAATTTTAACATTTTTTAAAAATTTCTTAAACAGGGTTAATAAGTATATTTAGATAAATTTTGTGGTCCAAAAATCATGAAAATATCTCAACGCGTTCACGTTTTATACGTATTTTAGCGTTCTCATCTGATTTGAGCGTTTCAGCTTGAAATACGTGTTTTTAACATAATTCGATGTTTTGACGATTTCTAGTGGATTGCGGACTTAGAAATTTTTTTTAAATTCTTATTTTTTGGTTTTTATGTTATTACATTACATTATATAAAATTTTTTTAAATTGAATTTTCTTGAAATTTTGCGAAATAATTGATAATTTATTTATGAAATATCAAAATACCAGATAATTCAAATATCATTATTTTTGAAAATTTTCTTTTGTATGTTGTTTAGACTATTTTTACATGATTTATCGTGAATTTTACAAAATTTTATCTACACGGGTTGAAAAGTTACAGAACGATAAAAAATGAATTTTTAGAATTTCATATTGACCTAATTCCTCTAATTTTAACATTTTTTAAAAATTTCTTAAACAGGGTTAATAAGTATATTTAGATAAATTTTGTGGTCCAAAAATCATGAAAATATCTCAACGCGTTCAAGTTTTATACGTATTTTAGCGTTCTCATCGGATTTGAGCGTTTCAGCTTGAAATACGTGTTTTTAACATAATTCGATGTTTTGACGATTTCTAGTGGATTGCGGACTTAGAAATTTTTTTTAAATTCTTATTTTTTGGTTTTTATGTTATTACATTACATTATATAAAATTTTTTTAAATTGAATTTTCTTGAAATTTTGCGAAATAATTGATAATTTATTTATGAAATATCAAAATACCAGATAATTCAAATATCATTATTTTTGAAAATTTTCTTTTGTATGTTGTTTAGACTATTTTTACATGATTTATCGTGAATTTTACAAAATTTTATCTACACGGGTTGAAAAGTTACAGAACGATAAAAAATGAATTTTTAGAATTTCATATTGACCTAATTCCTCTAATTTTAACATTTTTTAAAAATTTCTTAAACAGGGTTAATAAGTATATTTAGATAAATTTTGTGGTCCAAAAATCATGAAAATATCTCAACGCGTTCACGTTTTATACGTATTTTAGCGTTCTCATCTGATTTGAGCGTTTCAGCTTGAAATACGTGTTTTTAACATAATTCGATGTTTTGACGATTTCTAGTGGATTGCGGACTTAGAATTTTTTTTTAAATTCTTATTTTTTGGTTTTTATGTTATTACATTACATTATATAAAATTTTTTTAAATTGAATTTTCTTGAAATTTTGCGAAATAATTGATAATTTATTTATGAAATATCAAAATACCAGATAATTCAAATATCATTATTTTTGAAAATTTTCTTTTGTATGTTGTTTAGACTATTTTTACATGATTTATCGTGAATTTTACAAAATTTTATCTACACGGGTTGAAAAGTTACAGAACGATAAAAAATGAATTTTTAGAATTTCATATTGACCTAATTCCTCTAATTTTAACATTTTTTAAAAATTTCTTAAACAGGGTTAATAAGTATATTTAGATAAATTTTGTGGTCCAAAAATCATGAAAATATCTCAACGCGTTCAAGTTTTATACGTATTTTAGCGTTCTCATCGGATTTGAGCGTTTCAGCTTGAAATACGTGTTTTTAACATAATTCGATGTTTTGACGATTTCTAGTGGATTGCGGACTTAGAAATTTTTTTTAAATTCTTATTTTTTGGTTTTTATGTTATTACATTACATTATATAAAATTTTTTTAAATTGAATTTTCTTGAAATTTTGCGAAATAATTGATAATTTATTTATGAAATATCAAAATACCAGATAATTCAAATATCATTATTTTTGAAAATTTTCTTTTGTATGTTGTTTAGACTATTTTTACATGATTTATCGTGAATTTTACAAAATTTTATCACACGGGTTGAAAAGTTACAGAACGATAAAAAATGAATTTTTAGAATTTCATATTGACCTAATTCCTCTAATTTTAACATTTTTTAAAAATTTCTTAAACAGGGTTAATAAGTATATTTAGATAAATTTTGTGGTCCAAAAATCATGAAAATATCTCAACGCGTTCACGTTTTATACGTATTTTAGCGTTCTCATCGGATTTGAGCGTTTCAGCTTGAAATACGTGTTTTTAACATAATTCGATGTTTTGACGATTTCTAGTGGATTGCGGACTTAGAAATTTTTTTTAAATTCTTATTTTTTAGTTTTTATGTTATTACATTACATTATATAAAATTTTTTTAAATTGAATTTTCTTGAAATTTTGCGAAATAATTGATAATTTATTTATGAAATATCAAAATACCAGATAATTCAAATATCATTATTTTTGAAAATTTTCTTTTGTATGTTGTTTAGACTATTTTTACATGATTTATCGTGAATTTTACAAAATTTTATCTACACGGGTTGAAAAGTTACAGAACGATAAAAAATGAATTTTTAGAATTTCATATTGACCTAATTCCTCTAATTTTAACATTTTTTAAAAATTTCTTAAACAGGGTTAATAAGTATATTTAGATAAATTTTGTGGTCCAAAAATCATGAAAATATCTCAACGCGTTCACGTTTTATACGTATTTTAGCGTTCTCATCGGATTTGAGCGTTTCAGCTTGAAATACGTGTTTTTAACATAATTCGATGTTTTGACGATTTCTAGTGGATTGCGGACTTAGAAATTTTTTTTAAATTCTTATTTTTTGGTTTTTATGTTATTACATTACATTATATAAAATTTTTTTAAATTGAATTTTCTTGAAATTTTGCGAAATAATTGATAATTTATTTATGAAATATCAAAATACCAGATAATTCAAATATCATTATTTTTGAAAATTTTCTTTTGTATGTTGTTTAGACTATTTTTACATGATTTATCGTGAATTTTACAAAATTTTATCTACACGGGTTGAAAAGTTACAGAACGATAAAAAATGAATTTTTAGAATTTCATATTGACCTAATTCCTCTAATTTTAACATTTTTTAAAAATTTCTTAAACAGGGTTAATAAGTATATTTAGATAAATTTTGTGGTCCAAAAATCATGAAAATATCTCAACGCGTTCAAGTTTTATACGTATTTTAGCGTTCTCATCGGATTTGAGCGTTTCAGCTTGAAATACGTGTTTTTAACATAATTCGATGTTTTGACGATTTCTAGTGGATTGCGGACTTAGAAATTTTTTTTAAATTCTTATTTTTTGGTTTTTATGTTATTACATTACATTATATAAAATTTTTTTAAATTGAATTTTCTTGAAATTTTGCGAAATAATTAATAATTTATTTATGAAATATCAAAATACCAGATAATTCAAATATCATTATTTTTGAAAATTTTCTTTTGTATGTTGTTTAGACTATTTTTACATGATTTATCGTGAATTTTACAAAATTTTATCTACACGGGTTGAAAAGTTACAGAACGATAAAAAATGAATTTTTAGAATTTCATATTGACCTAATTCCTCTAATTTTAACATTTTTTAAAAATTTCTTAAACAGGGTTAATAAGTATATTTAGATAAATTTTGTGGTCCAAAAATCATGAAAATATCTCAACGCGTTCACGTTTTATACTTATTTTAGCGTTCTCATCGGATTTGAGCGTTTCAGCTTGAAATACGTGTTTTTAACATAATTCGATGTTTTGACGATTTCTAGTGGATTGCGGACTTAGAAATTTTTTTTAAATTCTTATTTTTTGGTTTTTATGTTATTACATTACATTATATAAAAAATTTTTAAATTGAATTTTCTTGAAATTTTGCGAAATAATTGATAATTTATTTATGAAATATCAAAATACCAGATAATTCAAATATCATTATTTTTGAAAATTTTCTTTT